>PVKA01007713.1:0-76512 GCA_004027165.1 Ctenomys sociabilis
AATTCAGGTATAAAAAATAAGATAAGTAAGCAGCTACACTCTTAATTCACTGATAAGAGATATCTGCTAAAATAATATCTGTAAATATAATATCATGTATGCACCTTGTACAATACCAAAACGTTATGAAAACAGTTTGCAATGTATTAATTTATCAAATCTGTATGGTTAAGGTGTCTTGAAACTGTCTGATTGACATGTGTAGTTCAATAAAATAAAAAAATAAAATAAAGTAAAATAAAAATAGAATAAAAATGAGGAATCTCTTTCAGACTGATCAGGCAATGAAAAATAACACAAATTACCAGTAGCGGTACAAGAGAAGTGACATCACTTGTGAGTCTTCATAATTAAAAGAATTCTAAAGGCATATTATGAACAACTTGATGCCAATAATGTCAACAATTAGAAAAACAAAAACTTGCAAACTCAAAAAGAAATAGATATCCTAAATAGGAATTATATATATTGGACTGTGGCTAAAAAATCTTCACACAAAGAAAATTTCACTTCGAAGTTACTTGCTTGGAGAATCTTGCTAAGACGTTTAATGTAAAAATATCAATTTTCTGGGCTGGAGAGATAGCTCAGTGGTCTAAATGCCTGCCTGGAAAGCTCAAGGACCTAAGTTAGATCCCCCCTACTGCATGCTGTGCTGACCACAGAAGTCCAGGGGCACCCTTTGTAGGCCACCAAAACCAGGCATCATGACGCACACCAGTAATCCCAGTGCTTGGGAGGCAGAGACAGGAGGATGACTACAAGTCTGAGCTGCATAGAAAGACCCTGTACCAAATCAGTCAATCAATTTTACCCAAACCCTTCTAGAATTTGGAAGAGGAGAGAAATCTTTCCAACTTATTCTGACACTAGCATTATCCTGATATGAAATTCAGATCCAATATTGGAAAACAAAGCTGCAAACAAAAATTTCTCGTGAACACAGATACAACATGCTTATTTTTAGACAAATAAAATAAAAGTAAAATAATAATAAAAAAAAAGAAACAGGTCAATCTGCAACATACTCTAGCATTGGTGCCATAAAAATTGTGATGTATGGAATCCAATAAAATATCTCTAGGCATTCAAAAAAAGAAAAAATACATGACTCATTTCCAGAAAATAGTGGCTTAAACAAAAAAGACTTGCAAATTACAGAGAAGATGAAAACAGGCAAGAATATTCAAGTGGCTATTACATTGCTCTGTAGTTTAAAAAAAAAAAAAAAGACCACTAGCACATGCAATAACAGTAGTAAATGTTTGCATTATGCTAAATGAAAATATCAGAAACTTGTAAAATTACACAGTGCATTATCCGTTGTAGATAAAAGGAAAAGAAATGCAAAACTGTGGAATCAGAAAATAGATCAGAAGTTGCCAGCAGCCTCGGATGCTGATAGGGAATTTGCTGTAAATGGCCATGAGAAAACCTTATAAGAAAATTAAAAAGCTAGAGATTATAAAACTGTTCTTCATTTATGAACAAGTACCTTCATTTTTGGTTCTGGTTATATATGTTTGTCAGAACATTTTCAATTAAACATGTAAAAGGTATACAATTAATTGTGGAGGTCTTACATCGTAATGTACTTGACTTTTTTTTTTTTTTTTTTTTTTTTTTTTACAAAGAAAGTAGTATAACTGAGTGAAAACAGTTGAAATATAATTAAAAAATGGTAAGGCAATAAAATTTGTGTAAATCCAGAAGACTGCACAGTGTAGAACAAAAGATCAGAGAAAGACAAAATAGCCATGGAACTGTGTTAAATGAAGCACAACACGGGAGAAAACAAATGCTAGGAAACACCATTGTATTATCTAGCACACTTGTCATTGGAGTCCTAGAAGGACAAGAAAAGGAAGGAAATGAAAAATTAATCTTATGCTTAGGTTGTAGACTTCTGAAGGAAGGATAACATTAGCCCAACAAACAAAAGCCACATACTCTGCATAATCCATTTTTCTAGAAAGTAGTACAACTCTGAAGGTACACAAAACCAATTAAACTGACATGTAAGCAATTAATCTGAAAATTAGGGAAAGGCAGCTTAAGAAGATGCAGGGCATAAACATTAATTCCTCTGGAGTGGAACACAAAACAAATAAGAACTAATATACATGTGTGCAGGTTAAAATTTTCAGCTATGTATTAAAAGTGAAATGTAAGAGAGTGACAGGTTGTACCTCCTGAAATCCACATACACACTTGTGTAGTGGAGTGATCTCTTTTTTCTGTAGACTTCCACTTAGTAACCAGTCATCAGTGCAGGTTACCGGTGAAGGAGATGAGCCAAGTAGCATTGCCCAGCTCCTCCTTCCAAGAGTGACAACAGCCTTGGAGCTGGAAAGGAAGAACGGTGAAGACACCTAAGTGGTGAAAACCCACTGTTGCTGTGTTATCATTTATAACTCGATGTCCTCCCACATGCTCCTAAGTGGTGCTTTTGGAAGGTGCTTGGCTCCTGAGTGTGTATTAGTGTGCTGCTGAAGTCAGACCAGACTTGCTGTTAGGGGCTGATCAGAATGCCCCCATCACTGTGAGCACAGGGTGGAAGAGCTTGTCTTTCTGGCTTCTCCCTTCACGCTCACTCTTTCTGCTTGCTGTCTACCATGCAAGGACTAATCTCCTCTATCATGTCCCTCTGCTATGCTGCCCTGCCTTACAGCCAGCTGCTTATAGACTGAAACCTATACACACTGTGAGCCAAAATAAGCTTTTCCTCCTCTAATTCATGGATATCAGATACTCTACACAAAAAAGGTAACTAAGACAAGGTGAGAAAAGACGAAGAAAAAAAAAATTCACCTCTGTGCAAGAACAAAAGCCTACATTATTAAAGATTGTTGCAAGCAGACTTGATAAAATGTGAAGGAACATTTTCAGGCAAAAGAAAAAGAGTTTCTGAAAAACCTTGGATTTATACCTGTGCTCCACATATAGTGAGTGTTTATAGGTTTTTAGGCAGTGCAGGGTCTGTAGCAAATTTTTGACCCTGCTATAGCAGAAAGGAGCCATAGATACAGTAGTGCCTTGCTATTTTGCAGTTCAACTTTCATGGACTCACTATTTCGTGAGTTTTCAAAAAATGTTAATCTAAATTATCTATCATGGACTTTCTTGCCATATTGCAGAATTTTTCAGTATTTTACAGTATGTGTATATTGTTAAAATTACTTAAGTTTATGAGTTTAGAAAATGCTTAAGAACAATAGGGTTTAGTGTTTATAAAGCCCTAAAATATATATAAATACTAAAATAAATATGACATCACTACTTCACCGGTTTTCACTTATCACAGGGAAGTCTGGAACATGACCTCTGTGATAAGTGACGGACCACAGAAATGTCTTGCCTTTTAAGGTTGCTATTAGACATTAACCATAGAATGGGAACTTTCAAATGGTAGAAAGTAACTTCTCACATTCCCTAAGGATGGGAAGTTTGAAATCAAGATGCTTATGGATGTGGTCTCTTTCGGGGAACTACTTCTTGATTTGTAAATGTTTGTGCATTCCCACAGCATAAAGGGCTATGGGTCTGTCTCAGGCTTCTATCACGAGGGTGCCAATTCTATCTTCTTCCAAAGGCCTCATTTCCTGATACCATTACCTTGTGGCTGGAATTTCAACATATGAATTTTAGAGAGACACAAACAGTCACTATAGCATGCAGTATAATATATAAATGAGCTTCATAAAATTTTAGGTCTAAAAAAATGGGTATTATACCAGTGTGTCAGCTTCTGGTCCATGCTAGATAGCTCAGTGCATGAAAGTGCTTACTTAGGCGGGCACAGGGACCAGGTTCAATCCCCAGTGTGCCTTGCTGGCCCCACCCCTGGGGTATGATGTGATGGCAACTGAGACTGGGTGTATTGGCACACACCTGTAATCTCATATCTCAGGAAGCTGAGAAAGGAGGATGGTCATGAGTTCAAAGCCAGTCTGTACTATCTAAGCAAGACCAAGGCTAACCTAATCTACATCGTAAGGTCCTGTCTCAAAAACAAAAATAAAGTAAATAATAATGAGGATATTTATAATACATAGTGTCACACTCTAAATGCCAGATTTGGCCTTTCAAGTTTGTTAATAAGAAAGAGGGCATAGGACTGGGGAGATAGCTCAGTGGCTTAAGCATCTCCCTGGCAAGCACAAGGTCCCAAGTTCAATCCCTGGTACCTTAAAGAAAAATGAAGGAAGGAAGGAAGGAAGGAAGGAAGGAAGGAAGGAAGGAAGGAAGGAAGGAAGGAAAGAGGGAGGAAGGCAGGGATGGAGAGAGGGACAGAAGGAGGTAAGGTGGTAAGAAACACTTACTAGGACTGGGCAATAATGGAAGTCTAAACCCCATAGAATTCCAAGTCAGTTTTCAAGGTCATTAAAGTCATAGAAGAGTAAGCAAAATAAATTATTCTTACAGATTATCTACAGCATTTCTGGTGAACAAAGTCAGACATAATGCAACAGAAGGTGAAATAAAATTAGATATAATGAGTTTCATAACTAAAAAAGAGCAAAAGTGTATACAAAATAAAGGATATTTCTAAGTAAATGATATTTGAGAAATTGCTAATAACAGAAATATCAGTAAGGGGATCATTATTGTAGAAAAGATATATAGCATATTTGAAAGATGATATGTCTATTATATGCACCAAAAATCCTGTTACCTATTACTTTTAAAAATAAGAAAGGAATAAGGCAATATAAATACCCTTTCACTGATCATTCAGGTGAATAAGTTTAATTCATGTCACTGTTTTTCTGAGTCCTGATTCTATTGTAATAAGAATCAATGAGTTCATAAGTCATCAGTTAGGAATCATCTGTTTAGTGAAGATTTTTGAATCTACTAAAATACCTCATGTTATGCTTTAAAATCAATATGCACTAACTTATTTTACATGTAACATTTGCTCGAGGTTGAAGTAAGAAGGCAGAATGTCTTTATAGTTCAGGCCAATGTTCCTAACCTATGTTTCAGTTCTAGAAAATATTGTACTTGACACTAAGTTCCTCAAGTGGAATTTCTTTGTTTTATGATCTATCAGTCTTTATTTTTTTTTCATTTTAATGAAAAAAGATAAAATAGCAAACATTTTCAAAACAGGTTAATAGGACAGTTACAATAATTAATATATTCCATATTGTTGTCTTTGTATTAGTTATTCAGAGGACAAGGTGCAGACATTATATCTAAACAATATTAGTACAAACTTTATTCTCAACAGACTAACAGAAAGTAGCTGTATATCTATGCTAAATCTCTTGTATACACATATATATTTTTCTCACAACAGTCCTTTATTTACACTTTTGTGAAGTTAGTAATGCATGACACTAGGTTGCCTAACAGCTGATAGCTAATTTTAACCAGACAGGATGTTCATCTCAGAAGTAAAGTAGCTTGTTTGCTTTAGGCACTAGGCCAAGTCCCACCTATACATATTTGATTGATTTCTTAGCTTCATGGCTCCCAAAATATCCACCTTTCTCCTTTTGCTTTTTTAGAGATGGATGTTCCACTGCAGTTGGAGAAGCTGCATTTGGAGAAGTCTTTAAAGGACTTTTTTTATACTTGAAGCCAGTCTCAAGACTGTAGGTACTTGTCTTCAGCAGCATAACCCAATATAGCCCAATAGTCCATAATAGTGGGTTACCAGCAGAACTAGAAACTGTCAGAAGCCATTGACTTGAGCCTTTTGCAGCTCAGCATATTAATATGGCATCACCTTTTATACCTCATGGTTACAATTTTCTGCTGGATAATTTGACTTGCTAATACCAAGTCAAAGCAAGACCTATAAAACAAAATATGTAACTTTTGTATCTGACAAGGTCAGTCAAATCCTCTAGGATTTACTCTGAAACCATGCACAGCACCTTGTAGACCCTTTGTCAGTGTCAGACATCTGGATAACTCATGGCCATTGCTTGACCAATTTGCTTTCTGTGAAAGCCTGAGAGATTTTTTATCTCTATAGGTGACTCTCCTTAGGCACACTACACATCATCAGTGCTTTCTTCTGTGGTCACATAATCTCCTTGATCAGAAAATTTGGGACGTCACTGACTTTGTTACAGGATGTCACAGCAGAGGTTCTCTTATGTCCTGGGTCCTCACTGACCTTGAAGAGCTTGGGCCCAAAATATTGGCTATCTTTAAAGCCCCTGTATTTCTCTAAATTTGGGTCTTAAAACTTTAGTTGTTAAACATCCAGAAGAAAAGTTTAATGATGCTATTACCCTGTAGCACACCACATCCAGTCTCCATTACTGTCTCAGCATGCTCCAGGGACAAGGTTATTGAGAGTTGTTATATCTTCTTAATTATGTTTTGGTAATTTGTATGTTTCTCTCTTTTTTTTACTTGCATAATCAGGGATTGAACTCAGCCCTTGCACTTGCCAGGGAAGGGCTTATTCTACTGAGCAATCTTCCAGCCCTAATTTGTACATTTCTAGGAATCTCTCCATTTCTTCTATGTCTTCAATTCAGTGAGCAAAGATTCTCAAAACAACTATTGATGATCTTCTGAATTTCCACAGGGTCTGTGGTAATTTCACCCATTTCATTCATTATTGCTTGAATTTGAGTTTTTTTCTTTCCTCTTTTTGATGAGGTTAATTAGCGGCCTCAGTGGAATTCCTCGGCAAAGGTACAAAACAGATCTTTGATCTAATTTCTTTCACCACATTTTCAGCCTTGATCTGGGCTTAAAAGGGCAAAACCAAGAAGTACAGGGTTTTAAATCCTTGATTACCCTTTTTTCTAAACAAACATTTACTTGAGAGACAGTATGGCAGTAATTGGTATGACATGAAGAACAGTACATATTTAGTTGTTGTCTGTGAACTAAGCAACTGCACTGAAGATGGCAATATGTAATACTAGGGTCATTTTTGGAACGTCTGTCAATCTGGTGCAACCAATGTCTTAATTAGATGTATTATCTGCCCAAACATTGTTCTGTTTCACATAAACATCCCTTTCTGGGCTGAGTAGATAGCTCAGTATAATAAGCACTTGCTAGCAAGTGAGAGGTTCTGAGCTAATCCCCGGTACTGCAAAAAAAAAAAAAAAAAAAAAAAATCCTTCCCTAAATTCAGCCTAAATCATCACAGTTCATTATGTCTCCCACCCTAATGTCTCTGACTTTACTTAATACCTTCTCTTATCTTATTTAGCCCCTTATTATTCCTTTTTAAATTTATTATCATAACTACAGTCATAAGGTATTTCTACTGTATGTTCCCATTTTGAAGAATTATTTTTTAAGACCCCAACCTGATTATGTCATTCTCCTGATAGATTCCTCTGAAGGCTTCTTGTCACTTGTGTACAATAAAGGCCAGTTTCAACAGAATTGGAAAGCTCTTCAGAATCTGGGAACTCTTTTACTCTAACAGTTACATATTATAACAACTAAATTCTAGTTAACACCATTACTCCTCCTATAAGTGAGGGTTCCCAGAAGAAGACACAAGAACAGGATTAGGGAACAAATAACTTATTTGGAAGGTTATCTCAGAAAACTCAGTAGGAAAATAGAACTCTGAAAGTCTAAACAAGGAAGTCTATTGGTGTATGCTTATATGCAAGTACTTTTATAGGTTCAGATGCATATGGTTCCCCTTCAGACACTGGGTCATCAAACGAAACACATCTCACACCCACCCCAAGGGTAAAGAAAACAGAATTTGTTTTAATTCCCATTGGTCTCACTTTTAATTCAGCTCCAGAACACACTTATTCTCAGATACTTTCAGCCTGAAGATTGAACAGATTGTTGTGCACAGAGAGTCCCTGAAGCCACCAGCATGAGTGAGAATATGTTACACACCTAGACAGGCTGCTAGGAGACAAATGTGAAATATAACATGTTTCTTCCACCTTCATCATTTTTTCCTTGGTCCAGAGGAACAAGAATAAGGAGCGAGGGGAAGGGAAAATAACGATATGGCACGCATAGTGACCTAATAATTCCAATTAATGTAAATATTATACGACATATTAGGAGCTAGGACAACAACATCAACAAGAATGAAAAATAGGATTGGGGAAGAAGAGATGGAAGGAGAGGATGGGAGGGAAGAGGAAGGATATTAAAAAGAGAAAAGAAACATGCTATAATATGATCACATAACTATTCCCCAAAATCAGTGTAAACTCTATTAATTGAAAACATATACAAATAAAATCAAAGAATTAAAAGATTGGCTTTATCAGATTCCACATATTAGTTAAAAAATGCAGTATGTGTCTTCCTGGTGCTACACTTCATGGTTGTTGGTCTTCTGTGATGTTACTCCAAAAATCTCATGGGTCACTGTTTATGGTATCTTAATATTTGCTAAAATTTAATTGAGGCCATGCCATTGCATCATATACCAGTGATGTGCAGTAAACAAACATAAAATGTGTGCCTGATTATCAAAAAATAGAGTGGCATGAACACATACAATATATTTTACTTCCCTCACTTTTTATTTTTAAAAGTGGTAATACTGAACTATAGAGAAATGACCATTTTAATAAAAGAGGAAAAACTGTTTCTCATGAAAAATTTTAGTGTTAACCCTGCAGCACAGATCATGAATCACCACATTTTTTTCTGCAAAGAACCAAGTGGTAAAAATTCTTGAACTCTTGCAACTGTATAACTTCCTCTTATAATATAAGTATCCAGATGCAAAATACAAATAGCTCTTTCAATAAAGCTTTATTTACAAAAATGGAGGCCAAAATTTCACTCGAGACATAGTTAGCTGACCTCTGATCAACAGGGTTAAAGTAATTCACTGCTACTCTTATCCTTTGCTATAGTATACAGAGAAAAAAAAAACATTTTACATATGTTGTGAAACAAAATCAATCATGATGAAACAATGATCAAAAGACAGTAAATTGGGATAGGGAGATAGCTCAATGACATAAGCACCTGCCTGGAAAGTGCAAG
This sequence comes from Ctenomys sociabilis, assembly GCA_004027165.1. NCBI lineage: Eukaryota > Metazoa > Chordata > Mammalia > Rodentia > Ctenomyidae > Ctenomys > Ctenomys sociabilis. The sequence continues at coordinate 8,965 of PVKA01007713.1, forward strand.
GTCCTGAGTTTAATCCCTGGTACAAAAAAAAAAAAAAAAATCACTAGAAAAGAGGCTGTGGATATAGCTCAACTGCACACGTGCCTGCTTGAGAAGTGTAAGATGCTGAATTCCATTCCTGGCGTCAATATAAATAACTAAATGAAAAAAAAATTAGAAAAGAATAACAGCTCAATAATTACAGTGTTTGAATTTTAATCACAGATGCTTACAACACCAAAATAATCCTTTACTTTAATTTAAAAAATTGCTTATTTATTTATTTTATTTTTTATTTGGTACAGGACCTTGCTATGCAGCTAAGACTCATAGTGATACTTCTGTTTCAGCCTCCCCAGCACTAGAATTACAGCTGTGCACCATCACACCAGGTTTCAGTGGCCGGCTCAGCATGTGGTACCAGGTATTGGACCAGGGCCCTTGAGCTTATCAGGCAGATGCTTAGAACACTGAGCTATCTATAAAAAATAATAGCCTCACAAAAATAATTGTAGTGAAATATTATATTTCATACATATCTCCCTGGATGCCTATTCACTCCAATTTTAATTCTTTGTCTTTAGTAACAATACTGGCCTTCTGTGATATATATCCTAAACTATGGGGTACATTCTAGCCATCTGAATCTTTAGAACATTGTCACCAAGCCTAGGATTCTTAATATTATCTTGTTTATCTATTTGTTCTGCGGCAAAATCCAACATACCTATATATACAAAAGGGAGATCACGACTCCCCAGGGATCCCAGTTCGGTGTGTGTGGTGAGTCTGAGGGATAACCTTTGGCTTCTTCCTATGCGCCTGCACTACCTGGAGTCCCACCTTCAAGCCCGCCAACTGAGCAACTGGCTTGAGACACCAGGGTCAACTCTCGGCAACTTCCTAGAACACTTGCCCCGAAGCCCACTGAGCAAGTGGGAATTTTCCTGACTCCCCCAGCATCCAGCTTCAGTGATGGTGTGGTGAGTCATAGAGAGAGACTTTGGCTTCTGCCTGCATGCTCTACACCATCCAGAGCCTCAGGCCCCAAGACATCCTAGCCAGAGACCTGCCTGAGACAGACTACACAGGGTTGCCACAAGTAGAGAAACTATTCCAGAAATATACAGAGGAAACCAAATTTGGAAGAAACTTTGCAGAAAAAGAATTAATAGCTACCTCTATAGAAGACATGGATAAAAAAAAATAAAGGAGATCTGAAATATGACGGATTCTAGGAATGAGCAATACAGAAAAGAAACAGAACATATGAAGCAGAGTCAAAGAGATATAGAAGAAATAAAAATATCAATCATGAGTCTACAAAACTGTCTGACTGAAAGCGAACACAGAGTTTCAGATCTTGAGGATCCTGGTGAAGCTAGTGAAAAGGCAAGAAAGGATCTCTTAAAAACAAGGCGAATACAGGAAAAAATAATCCATCATCTGCAAGATGGTGCCAGGATGAACAATGTGAGATTAATTGGCATCAATGAGTATGAAGGAGTCAATACAAATGATATAAAAAGAATATGGGCAGAAGTAATCACAGAAAATTTCCCATATATGAGGAAACAATCCAACAGTCAGGTAACCAAAGCACACAGAATATCAAATAACTTCAACCCAAGTAAAACACACAGAGAAATATATACTCAAGATCCCAGAAATCAAACACAAGAATAAAATACTGAAAGCTGCTAGAGAAAAGAAGCAGATCACAGTCAAAGAAAAACCCATCAGAATTACAGCCAACTTCTCTACACAAACCATAAAGGCAAGGAGAGCATGGAGCAGAGTTTTCCAAGTCCTGTACAAGAACAAATTCCAGTCCAGAAAATTATACCATGTAAAACTCTTTCCAGCTTAATGGAGAAGTGAAATACTTCCATGACAAAGAACAACTAAAGAATTTCATGATGAAAAAAGCCATCCCTACACAGACTACTGAAAGATATTCTAGACAGAGACCACCATAACCAGAATGTCACAATGAGAATGTAAGGAACGCACTAAACAGGGAAAACAATTAAACATAGTATAAAAAGGAGTAAACAATAGCAGGTAAATATTATGACAATCATAAGTCAACAAATTTCAATTATAACCAATGTAAATACACTCAATTCACCAATTAAGAGAAACAGACTAGCAGAATGGATTAGGAAACAAAATGCAACAATATTTCATATACAAGAAACACACTTAACTCAAAAAGGCATTCATAGGCTGGTTGTCAAAGGATGGAAAAAATACCTCATACCCCAGCATCTCAGAAAAAAGCAGGAGTAGCAATTCTGTTCTCAGTTTCAACTTCCAACTTTTCAGCCTGAAGATTGAATAGATTGTTGTGCACACAGAGTCCCTGAAGCCACCAGCATGAGTGAAATGGGAATCTGAAATGAATACATACTTCTGAGGATGAAATTAAAGAAGCGAATAAATACATGAAAAAATGCTCCACATCGCTAGTCATCCATGAAATGCAGATGAAAACCACTCTGAGATACCATCTCACTCCAGAAAGAATGGCTATCATAAGGAAATCAACCAACAACAAATGTTGGAGAGGTTGTGGGGAAAGGGAACACTTCTCCACTGCTCGTGAGAATGTAGACTGGTACAACCGTTGTGGAGGTCAGTGTGGAGACTCCTCAAAAGAGTAGGACTAGAAATCCCATTCAAGCCAGCTATACCCCTACTGGGAATTTTCCCAAAGGATCTGGATACATTGTATCATAGAGATATATGTGTACCTATGTTTATAGCAGCGCAATGTGTGATAGCAAAATCTTGGAAACAACCAAGATGTCCATCACATGAGGAATGGTTCAAAAAGATGTGGTATTTCTATATAATGGAGTATTACTCAGCTATAAAGAATGATAAACTTGAAGCATTTATATTGAAGTGGATGCCACTTGAACATATAATCATAAGTGAAATAAACCACACGCACATGTGCAAATATCATATAGTCTCCCTAGTATAAGAAGTTCAAAGTAGAAATACAAATAGAAATGTACAACAATAACTAAAAAGAATTTAGTCAGATAGTTCGGGAAATCTGAATGGCATATGCTGCAGGGTACTAGTCAGCTTTTCTTATAGATGGTTAACAACCTAAGATCATAGATCAAAAATTAGAGAAATAGAAGAGCCGCAATGTCAGCCAACAATTTGGCCCTAGCCTTTCAATTTCAGCGAAGACTCAGGACATAAGAGAACCTGTACTACGGCATCATGAAACTCAGTTGTGCTCAAATTTTCTGATCAAGACTGTGGAGCCACAGAAGAATATCAATGATTGATAGTGTGCCTGGGGAGAGATACATGGAGAGAAAACTTTCAGGCTTTCACAGAAAGCAAAGTGGTCACACAATGGCCGTGACTCATCCACATGGCTGACACTGAAAAGGATATACAAAGTGAGGTACAGGATTCCAAGATAAACCCTGAGGGGACTTGACTGACCTCATCACATACAAAAGCTATATTTTTTGTTATATAGGTCTTGCTCTATCTCGGTCTTAACCATCTGGCAGAAAAGTATAAAAATGAGGTATATAATGAGGGCCATACTAGTAAGTTGAGCTGTAAATGACTATAGTTTACAACTTCAGATGACTCACTATTGTTGTGGATTGCTGGACTATGTTGGATTGTGTGGCCAAGTTAGGCACCTATAACAGTTTATTGACAATGGAGTGCCCATCTTTGACAGGTCTAGACAAAAAAAAGGGGGGGATGCAAAGGAAGAACCATGATGTGTTTGTATAAACAATACAGTTAGGATAAATATGCAGCACATATACATTATTCTATGAGAAGTAAGATTTGCCCTAATAGTAGTTGGACAGGATATTATGTCGGCTTCTAGTACTATGGACAACCACTAGGAAGATAACAAGTTAGAAAGTATTAATTGTTGAAACTGCGATATAACTCAGCTTTAAAATATACATACATAAATATACAGCTACATTCTCTTAATTTACTGATCAGACACATCTGATATGATAGTGTCTGTGGGTATAATATCATGTATGCACCTTGTACAATACCATTATGAAAACAGTTTGCAATATGTTAATTATCAAATCTGTCCTGTTAAAAAAATAATAAAGCACGAAGGTTTCATTTGTACAAGTTGCTACATCGATCAACATTAACAGCTATTCTTTTCTAAATGATCAAATGAATTATGATCTAGTGCTATTTCTGAAAATGTTTGCTACTATTATTACATCACTCTGGCATGATTTGTGGTAGTCTGTACATTTACATGTGCAATAAATGGAGTCTGCTGGAATGAAAAATGAGTACTGGGAGTTAAGGTTCATAGTCCAAGTATTTAAATATACAGCAAATATGACTTGTCCTGACCTTTGAAGCATGAATAGTTAAATCTTTTTGGTTCCTTACTGAATAGAGGCATTTCTGGATCTAACATTTAATGTCAATATGGGATTTGGAGTTCCAGTTATTTCTCAAACTTACTGGGAGGTTTGTAAACTGATTTCCAAGTCTTCAATAATCTTGTCTCTTCATCATTTTCTTAGTTAGTGTGATTGTACATTTTACTCCCAGCTAAAGATAATTTGATTCATTTCTCTACTAATGCAAGTCAGTAGATTATTACTATTTCTTTAAAGGAATAGCTATTGAATTCAACCTTATGCTTTCTAGATTCCCCATGTCTTCCCAATTTTCCATAAGAAATGTCAAATCTTCTTTTCCGGTTGCAAAGCAAATGTCTCTTGTTTCTACTAAACATGTTCTGCCTCATGGAAATAAAGAAGTCAAATACTCCATAAGAAAAAAGAGAAAGAGGTGAAATGAAAAGTATATGTATATCGTATTCTTTGGTAAAGAATGAGGAGAAAATAGAAATGACTATTTATGAACTTATGTTTTTGACACTGGGCAGCATATGAGTTAGTAGACAGATTTTGCTTTGCTTTGCTTTGCTTTCTTTTAGTTTTCAAGGTTTGCTAAATTTTTAAAATGTAAATTAATACCTGTGATATTCTTAGTAGTTAGAAAATCATATTTTCTTAAGTGACAATTTTATGCTTAATTTTACATTGCATTTTTAGGACAAAAATTATCTAAGCTCACTTCAACGATAATTACCTGCTTTTCTTGTGCTTAAAATAAAAAACATATAATAGGTTCCTTCACATACTTTTGAGAATATTTTGGGTTTATGATCTATTGTTCATTTTTAAGGTAAAAAAAACTTATGGAATGTATCCAGGACTCACAAATAGGGAATATTAAATTGCTTAATGAGTGAGAAGGTGTGAGCAAATTGATGCTACAGGCAAAAATTTTATATGTATTTTAACCAACATTCCATTGAAAGGATGCTAAATTTACTGTTTCAGAAGTGAATGGCATGTACCAAAATCTCTGTTGTAGAAATAGACATTGACACTTTTGATTAAGGTATATATTTCTTTAGGTTGTAAATTAAGTTTCCCATTGTAGGAGAGAGATATCTTACCAACTTCAAATCTAATAATTTTAATTAGATGAAGCAATGATGACAATAGCAAAAACACAGGAACAAACCTTTAAGAATTTTGATAACTTTCCTTACAGACTGTGTCCCAAGTCATAGAACACTTTAGTTGCAATTTAGAAATTGTTGACTGTCCTCTTGATTCCTTTAAGCCAGTTTATGCTGATATAACTATTGTTTTTTTCAGGGCCTATATGCATTTAAATGAATTTTCCAAAGGGGACATAATTTTTTAATATATTACTAAAATTGAAGCATTTCCCAGGTGGTAGACAAAAGCCCGGGAAAAAGATCAATAAAATCCAAAGGCAAAAATTTCTGAAAGTTTCTGTTCAAGAAAGAATATGTGTTAAATTCCTGTTAGTTCTTACTACTTTCTCATTAGATACTGAACAGTACTACAAATTTTTGAAGTCAAATAATACAGAAGAGTCAGGCCCCTGACACAATGAAGAAATTTTATGCAATTATGATACCAAGCATTGGTCGTGACTCATCCACATGGATGACACAGACAAAGGATCTACAGAATAATGTACAGGACTATAAGATAAACCCTGAGGGGACTTCACTGACCTCATAAGAAAGATAAAGTACATGTGTTGGTATATAGGTCTTGCTCTATCTGGGTCTTAACCATCCAGTAGAAAAGTATAAAAATGAAATATACACCGTGGGGCCATAATAATAAGTTGAGCTGTAAATGGCTATGGTCAACAACTTCTTCAGATAACTCACTATTGCTGTGGAATGCTGGTCTGTGTTGGATTGTGTCATCGAGTTCAGGCACCTAAATTAGTTGAATGACAATGAAGTGCCCATCTTTGACAGGTGTAGACAAAGGAAGGGAAGAAAGAAAGGAAGAATCATGATGTGTGTGTATGGACAGTACATCTGGGATAGATAATGCTGTGCTTCTACATAATTCTATGAGAGGCAAGATTTGCACTAATGGTGGTTGGACAAGATATTATGTCGACTTCTAGTACTATGGACAACCACTAGGAAATACCAAGGTAGAAAGTATTAATTATTGAATCTTTGATGTAATTCAGGTATAAAAAATAAGATATGCAAACAGCTACATTCTCTTAATTTGCTGATAAGAAGCATACGGTGTAATAATGTCTGTAAGTATAATATTATATATGCACTTCCTGTGATACCAAAACATTATGAAAACAGTTTGCAGTGTATTAATTTATCAAATCCATCTTGTCAAGGTATCTTAAAACTGTCTCATTAATATTTGTACTTCAATAAAACAAAAATTAAAATTAAAATTAAAAAAATAAATAAAAAACTTGAAACTTTGTAAGAAGCATTAATGTAGACATATTATTAATACACATAAATATGATTTTCAGAGTGTTTGCACTAAAATGTTTGATTATCCCTGACAATGTGTTTCCTTCAAAATATATAACAATATGTCTCAAATATTTGAGACATTTTAAAATTCAAATAATAAAAATGTTTTAGTAATGTCATGGGAAAATAGAAGACAAAGATTCAGTTACTATTTACCTGAAAAGATAAGGCAAAAAATAAATTGGTAGAGTTAAAATGTCATCACTTTAAACTTAGATTTCTCTCATGATTAATTCCAAGTAGTAAGAGTACTTTTTTTCTCCTGCTATTAGGTAACTGCCTCTAGTGATATTTTGCTTGCAAACTATGCATACAACTATTTCCCAACTTTACCCATGCCTCTTGCAGTGATTTTGCCTATATTGTTATGAAGAGATCAATGTTCCCGTTCCTAGCTTTTGGGATGCTTTGTGGCTTGGCTGTACTAGTTGAGTGTAGCAATATTCATGCGTCATTCCTGGCATTAAAAGGCCTTGTGCACGTCTATACGCCCTATCAGAAGTCTAATCAGCTGCTTTTACAAAACCTGGTGGGTCTCCTAAGTGATGATGTATGAGCATGTATTCTCTTGGTTGCCTTGTATCAATTCATAGCCAAGCACCTGAAAAGTAAGCCCAGCCAGGCAGCCAGCAAAATACAGCAATGTAACTGAGCCCAAGGGAGACAAGAGTAGTAGGTACACATAGCCAACCCTCACTCATAAGAAAACCTGAATGTCTGTACTTTTAAAATCACTAATTGAGAAGTTGGTTTGCTATAAAGTAGAAGAAAATTCATAGGCCATTTATTTTCATTTCTCATTTTCTAATTTAACTGGTTGTACTTTAAGATTCAAGTTCACTGTAGCTTAAAATATAATTCACTAAAATTAAGAGAATAATTCCAATAAAGATATTTATGCTCCAATGAATCAGAGCATGATTTTAAGGTATGTTGGTGCTAGAACATAACAAACATGTTATACTAAAACTATACTGTAGCTACTTGTAGACCTGAATATAGACTACAGTGAAAGAGATAATGGAGTGTGGGACAGCATCTCTGTATTGCCTTCCTTCCCTTTCTATAGTCTAGTGGGCAGGAGAAAGAACAGATCCTGGCTCTTTTCTGTGCTGACCATGAAGACACAAAGTAAATGGCTTTTTCTGTATCCATACTTTACGAGGCTGTGGAAATCGAGCACAATCAGCACTTGGAATGCATCAAAAGCCATTTTTGTCCCTAAATTGCCTTGCTCAATACTCATGACTAGTATTAGTACCAAAGGGAAGTAAGTGTTCAAGGTAACCATGCTGATCATAGAGAGAAAATCTCACATAAACTTGGACAAAATTTGAGGGATAGTCCCAATTCCAAGTTAGGTGGGCATCTCCAGGAGTTCAGATGTGCAAACACTGCGTTATTATTCTGTTGGCCTGGAAATTGAGACTCAAAGAAGTTAAGCAACTAAAGAAAGTGCCTTACCTCAGAAAACTTCAGATGCCATAGTCAAAATAATCTCTTAAATTTGAAAACAAGTATTTTTCAGAAAACAGAACTTTAGATTTAGTTTGGAATACCACTTTTCTCAAGCTAATTATTTGAGCCTATTCTAAAACTTCTCTAAAAATAGGAAAATGCTTCTGTCGCTTTAGTCTCAACCCAATTTACACTGGAAAATGGCACAGATAGCTAGTATCCTTGTTAAACAGATCCTCAAAAAACTTGCAGTCATAAGCAATTTTTTTTCTGAGAGGAATAACAAAATTTCTAGTACAATTTGGTATAAAAATTGTACTATTTTATATTAATGCTAGTACAATCTCTCTCAAAAAAATAGAGTTTTAAATTTGCAGCTCAACTTGCAATGGGCTACTTTGTTCCTCAAACCTTTGGCTCTTGTTTAGCATAATTCTTTATAAAATATATTGATTGATTTCTATGTTAAATTAATTACTCCTAAATTCTAACAAGAAAAAAAGAACAGCATTTATAAGTCCTTGTTACTGGCTTACCACAATCCTTTTAAGGGCCGGCCAAATAGCTCAGTGGATTAAAGCACTTATGAGCAAGCACAGGGGCCAGGGATTCCATCCCTGGGCCTGCTGAGCTGGCCCCACCCCCAGGGTACATTGAGCCGGCAATTGAGACTGGGCATGGTAGCATGTGTCTGTAATCCCAGCACTTAGGAGGTGGATCACTGAGAGTCCAATCTAGTAGTGAGACCCTGAACACCCTGTAGACCATTCCCTAAAATACGAAGGAAGGAAGGAAGGAAGGAAGGAAGGAAGGAAGGAAGGAAGGAAGGAAGGAAGGAAGGAAGGAAGGAAGGTGAGTTGTTTTTAGCATGTTTAATTTTCATTTTTAGGAAAATCTAAAAGAAATTTTCATTTGCTTGACGAGATTAAGGAATGAAAACTGGATAGGCTATTTTCTGAAAAACAGATGTCTTAGTAGGTATTTGTACTACACTAACATTGGAAGCACATTTTGAATGCATTTGCATTTCATTGAAAATTGATACTATCTTCTTATTTGCTGCTCATACCTTTTTGATAGGTTGTTTTGCAACATACATTTTTATATAAACCATATATTTAAATTACATTGATTTCAAGCTTTCACCTTACATAAAAAGTTATCATTTAATTTAAAATAATTTTTAAAACACTGCAAGTGGCTTTATTAAAAAGAAATTCAAAATTCTAATGATAGAGATCAAGAAAGTGATACAAGGGCTGGCCAGATAGCTCAGCAGACTAAAGTGCCTGCTAAGGCAGAGGACAGCAGCTGGAGCTGGATCCCTAGCGTGCTGTGCAGCCCCCACCCCCAGGGTGCATGCAAACTGATTGTGGTGGTACGTGGCTGTAATCCTAAAGCTGAAAACAGGAGAATCACTACAAGTCTAATCTACGTAGTGAGACCCTATAGACCCTGTACCAAACACATAAAAAAGAAAGTAATACACATTAACTGCTATACACACAATGCTGAAGTATTAATACCATTTTTTTTCTCTTTTGTACAAGAAATCCCTCCTGAGATATTTATGAGATATCTATTACATTCAAGGGATTGTCAAGGATACAAACACAATAAGACAGCTCCACAAACGTAAAAGCTTTAATGGACAAATTCACAGATGACAGCAAGATGGAAAGCTAAAAGAAGTGTCATTGGAAGAGACAAAAGAGATCTATGGCCAGGCGTGGTGGTGCATGCCTGTAATCCCAGCACTCGGGAGGCTGAGGCAGGAGGATTGTTGTGAGTTTGAGACCAGCCTGAGCTACAAAGTGAGCTTAAGGCCAGCCTGAACTGCATAGTGAGACCCTGTCTCAAAAAGACAAAAAACCAACAAACAAATAAAAAAGATCTATGAAGCAGTTACTGGGTGCAGATCCACCCTATGAGATCTTTTTAAGTAGTATATCCAAGAAACATATAAAGAAACTCTGAAATTTGCCTGCTTCTTATCTCTTAAAATATGGTGATTCCAACTGGAATTGTACTCTTAGTATTCACTTCAAAACTAGTACAGCAAGTGGAACTCAAAGAGAAGTGCAAGAACAAATAGTACATAAGTATAAGATATATTATTATTATTATTACTATTAATTACTATTACTATTATTTGTATTTTTATTTTAGGAAAGGACATACAGGGTGTTCAGGGTCTCACTGCTAGATGGGACTCACAGTGATATGCTTGCTTACAGCCTCCCAAGTGCTGGGATTACAGGCAAGCGCCACAATGTCCAGTCCCAATTGCTGTCTCAGCCTGCCCCAGGGGCAAGGCTGGCACAGTGGTCCTGGGGATCGAACCACCAGCCCCTGTGCCTGCTTGCAATGCTTTAATCTGCTGAACTATTTGGCCAGTCCAAGAAACCTTATTATGCCCTCTTTCCATTTCTAAACACCAGCGTATGAGGGAAAAGAAAGAAGGATGCAATTCCAAACTTCTGTGCATTCACTGTCCTGTTAAAAGTGGAGACACAAGTTAAATAATGTTTGTATATCCATTCTCTGCAATATGAAACTAAGTGTGATTAGCATATAAAATGAGTGTGATGCATCCTTTGTCCTAAAATTAACAATCAAAGGAAACCAAATTGCCTTTAAAAAAATAAAAGAAGAAAAAGTTCAGTTTTAAGACTTTGGAAAACAAGCAAAGCCATAGAACAAATTGAGAAGCCCTTATTCCAGAAAAATTACTAAATGTTTGACAAAGTCAGTGAAAATCTGTAGTCTTTGTCTCAGTTACTTTTCTCTAGTTGCTGGAACAAAATAATTGACACCTGATCCATGGAAACTATAAGAAAAAGGACATTTGCTATCACAAATTTTTTTACTTTATTGTTACAAAATTTTTAGGTAGAAGTTATAAAACAAATGATAATTAGTACAGGTGTTACCTTTAAAGTTAAGCATAAATTGACCATGCATCTAGAAATTCTAATTCTTAATGAAATTAAAACAGGTATCCACACAGATATTTATGCACAAATCAAAATAACATCAATTTGTCTGTTTGCTTGTGTTTTTTGGCCAGAGGTTCACTGTGTAGTCCACACTGGCCTTGAACCCACTATGCAGCTCAAGCTGGCCTGCTGGGATTACATTCATACACTACCATGCCTAGTTAGCAGCATTATTCTGGAAACTAAAATTGTAAAATATGGTCGATTAATGAAAACATTTTAAAAATTTAGTATGTCCATTTTTCTAATATGATTCAGTAGCAAAAATGACCCATATCACAGAATGAATCAGTCTCAAGGACATTTTCCTGAATGAAGAAGCTGTATGTGAAGACTATGTATTGTATGATTCTGTTTAGATGAAATTTCAAGAGAAATTCTGAAGAGTGAACTAAATTTTAGTGAATTTTATCCAGTTGTTTAAATTACCAAAACTATTGAATTATGCACTAAGAGGGAATAACACTAATGATACACTTGATAGAAATAATTTATTTCTCTGTGCTTTTAAAATCTCATAGAGACTCTCCCAGGGGAAGTCTTATCTTGTGTTCTAGTCGTGTCTCTCTAATATAGTTCCAAGTGGAACCAACAATGAACTTCCATTGTGATTAAAAAGAACTTTCTCAGCCAAAGTAAACTCCTCCCCCACTTGGCTTCTTTGAGCAATGAGGGGGAAGAAAGCCATGGTAGTTTTGCTAGTCACGTTGACAGAAAGCAGAAATTTGTGATTTGGGTCCAGGGGAATGATAGAATTGTTAACATCTGCAAGGAAGAGAACTACAAATGAAGGAAAGATAGGAGCATGTTATAACTGGAAAAGACCAAGTAGCTTATTTTAACTAAAATACTACAAATGGAAAACACTTATAGTTGGAAATAGTAGGAGTCCTCACATAGGTTGGCCTTTCCAGGTGGAAATTCTGGGATCAGCATTATCATTTTTATTTGGCACTCAGCAACTTGTTTACTGGGAACTTGCTGCACACAATATAAAATCACAAGGACAAAACAGGAAAATAAATGCCATCTAGAGAAGGCATGAACTTACTTAAAATGGTGAAATAATAAGCGAATTTATTATTTCAGACAATGGCTGCTGTTTTATTTTCCCTTTGGTCCCATAAACAAAATAATGAAAGAAATACAAGCTATCTTCCCCTCTTTAAAAATTTTCATGCCCGCCAGATAACATGGGCTGGCCAGATAGTTCAACTGATTAAAGCACCTGCTTAGGCAAACTCAGGGTCCAGGGTTCAATCCTGGGCTGTTATTCCAGTCCTGCCCCCAAGGCACACTGAGAGGGTGGTTGAGCCTGGGCATGACTGTGTGCACCTGTGATCCCAGTGCTTGGGATGCTGAAAACAAAAGGATTCCTATGAGTCCGATCTGTGTTATGAGACCATGTAGTCCCTATACCAACTACACTATAAATAAATAATTAATAAATAAATAAATAATTCTTTCCCCTAGAAACCAAAGGAGCAAAGAAAGTTTTATAGCAACTTGATGTGTTCCTTTTCTAAACCAAAAGACTGAAAATTTTTCATGTTATTTGATCAGAAATTTTATTCTCATTCTAATTATTAACTGTATCAAACTGTGTTCCTGAAGTGCTTTTCAGAAATACTGTTAATGGCTGGCAAAATGTATACTTCAAGTCCAGTTACAAAGCACTATAGGAGGCATTCTATGCTTTATAGAGAAACAAAAATGATACTTTCAAAAAGCTTTGATGAAAAGATAATATCTATAAATCATCTTAAAAAGAGAGTTTACTGTGCCTTTTACCTTTTCTCAGAAGGCTTGATAAAAGGAGTGCTTTTTTTTTTAGATGTGGTAATCCAATTGCTATAATAACAACCATACTATAATATTCTTTACCTACGTCTTAATTCTAGTAGGAGAAGAGCAAGCACTCTGCTCTGGACAGGGTTTCATTCTTTCCACCAGAAATTCACACACAAACCCCATAATTATAGAAATCCATAAACTCTTTCAAAAATTCAACCTGATGGAAAGTTAAACAATCTGAAAGAGTAACATAGGATCTCTGCAAGCTTAAGGTCAGCTTTAGCTACATAGTGAGTTTGAGGCCAGCCTTAACTATACAATAAGACCTTATTTCAAAGAGAACAACAATAAAAAATCCTAAGGGGATGGGGAGCAGTTTCAAAGGAGACAGCAGCTATAGTCCCTGTAGAAAGCTATCCCTTGGCTTCTAAATTGTAGTACAGGGATGCATGCAGGTGTTAAAACTTCCTGAAATGCACAATTCAAAATGAAGAGCCACAAGGAAGTAATTAGCCCTCTAAGTAAAGCATTCAAGGATTTGAAACAACTCAAAATTTCTCACCTTAATTGGTTTTTACATGAATATACACATAGTCCATCTGTCTGAACATGCATTCTTCTCTGTTTGGGTTAAACCTTCATTTTAGTCCTTGGTTAACTGCTATAGGCACATTTAAAAGTTTTGTTCTGCTGTGTTGGAATGTCACAGCGTGACTAACTCCAGCTGAAAATAGAGAACAATGTGAAAGCTTGTGAATGTGGCATTCAGCTTGAAGGCCACATGGGGAATGAGAATTCCAAGTGCGTGAAGTGTGAGGCTGTGTGTCTCAGACAGCTGGCATGAGATTTATTGAATTTTGATTCCTGAAGAAATTTTTCCAGGCATTCTTTCCAGACAAGTTCATCTTCCTTCACCTAATTTAGCTCTGTGAATTAAAACTGGATAAAGTATTTCCAAAAAGTCATATCTCTTATCTTAATTCTTTTAGGTAGAAAAGTGACAGAAGAGGAGTAATTTCTGGATTTTTGATAATCCTATCTGGCATTGCAAGAATAATGCTACCTGTCTTATTTTACATTGAAAGAATTTAAGGGAAATGCAGAGGAACAATTGTACCAAATCATTATAATTCTATTAGTATAACAAATAATACTATTTATAAATAATAAAACAAATAATAATAATGGAATTGTGAAATTTCAAGACTTGGGCTGAAAGCTGATTTTTTTTTTCCTGAGACTGGTGCTAACAAAAAAATTTTCTGTCTCCTCTTATCAGACTCTTATTAGACTCTTGTCTATCTTCTCTCTCTCTCTCTCTCTCTCTCTCTCTCTCTCTCTCTCTTAATGTATGTGGTACAAGGCTTCACTATACAGCTTGGTCTCATAGTGACCCTCCTGTTTTCAGCCTCCTCAGTGTTGGGATTACAAATGTGTGCCACCACACCAGGTCTTGGTGGCCAGCTCAGTGTGTGATGCCAGGGACTGAACTCTAGCCCCTGTGCTTGTCTAAGCAAGCATTTAGTCTGCTGAGCTGTCTCACTGGCTCTTGTCCGTCTTCTCAACACTAGGCCTTGAATCATGGGCTTCTATCTTGGTCTTTCCATCCTCCAATTTTAGTAAGAATCCTTAAATCATTTCACTCAAAATTTCCTACCTTTAGTATCTGTTCATCCTTACTATATAATTGTTTTCTTCCTCCTCCACCATCTCCCAGGTGATCTCTTATTAGGAAGGCCTGTCTTCAACAAGAATGACCCAGTTAGGTCAGCTTAGCCAGAATCTTCCATTACTTCTTATGTTTCCTCTTCGTAATTTTATTCCTAGCAATTCCCTGCACTATTGTATTTGTGGTTGAAGCCAACCTCTTTCCTGCCTTGCAAAACCATCTTGCAATGGTTGCTGCACTTTTATAATTGTTCTGAATGAATTTCTTACCATTATTTAGCAAACCAATGAATACTTTAGAAAAGCCCACTCAGAGGTGACAGAGACTAAACCTGCATCTTACCCACAAGTTGAAAACATATTCTAACCAAGTAACATGCTGACTGGCACGAGGATAGTCCTAACTAAAACTGCGCTTCTTCGCAACTGTGTCCCAGAGCACCAATGGACTCTCAGTAAAAAGACAAACTTCATTCTTATTTTCATGAACAGAGATAGGAACATTTCATTTTCTTCCTTCAGGAAATAAACTTCCAGAGCTGAACATTTAATCTGAGGAGATCCATTCAAAGACAGTATCTGTTTGTTTATTGTTTTTGAGTTTCTAAAAATGTACTCTTCATTAGAGCAGCCTCAAGGTACAAGGACAACCATCAAACCACACAAGCAAAATGAAACAGAAACAACAAGCTGTAGTGGTTAAAATATATGAACACTGAAAAGCATATTTTATCTACATCTTAGTTCATCTATCATTTAGAATGCTCAGCAACTTTAATATACAGAGTACTCCATGTGAACAATGTGGAAATGTCTCATTTGATGAAATTATAGGAGCACTGCTATACTAAAGGGGAGGAGAATTATTGACAGCATAGTCGGACTGTCCCTAGGCATCAACACTGAGAGCTTCATAGTCACTGCGGAGCAGAAACCAACACATTCTGTCATCATCTTGTGTTTGCTGCAGAGCTGGAACCCAAAACTGTCATCCTTGTCTCAGCCTTATCTAAATCAACGTAAGGCCAGGCAAAAAATTATCTCTGGCAGCCCAGATCCACTATTTCTATTCTTTTACTGGTTGAACAAATACTTACTGAACATCTATTATATTCAAAGTTTTGAAGGCTATGAAGAAAACCTGGACACAACTTTTGTCTTGAAACCCTACTTTCCCTATGCCTATTATGACAAGGTTTTCATTCATCCTCAATGTATTCCTTTCCCTGCCAGAATAACTTCCCAGAATACTGTTCACTTTAATTAGAATTGGTTAAGACCACTAACACTGAAGCTACTGCCACTTTATCAGCCTGAGTAGTTATCTTGAATCATAAGTATGTCAGAATGCTATGAGAAGATGGTTTATAGGCTAATAATTGTCTGTGAAAGAAAAAAAGAGATGTGTAAAATGCAGACAGAAACTCCTTATATCCATGAGACATGTTATATCAATTGGAATACAGAAAAATATATATAAAAAGCTATCTTGGGCAACCCACTCGGGTTCCCTTCTGTCCCTCTCTTGGACAAGAGCTTTCTTTCCCCCAGTGAATACTTTCTGCTCTCAAAAACCTATCTTGTCTAGTTTGGGCTAGTGTACAGACCTAGTAGGTTTATGTTCCTGTCAATGAATATAAGCAAAATGTAATTGTAATAGTAATAAACATTAAAAGAAAACCTAGTGATTTCACACAATTGTTTCTTCAAAATAGACAGAAATGCATAAAAATAGAACAAAGCACAAAGAAAAACCTGGAAAAGCTGATTATGGGTTTCTAATTGAAGGAACCTAACTTCTTAGTTTTCCTTTATCATCCCTGCAGTATCTATCTCTCTGTAAAGTAGGACCCAAATATAAGAACTACTTTCTTTTTTAGCTTACTTTTGTCTCCTAAAACTGGGACAACTGCTGAACCTAACTACTGAGAAAAACAGTTTCCACGTCATATTGTAACTTTATGTAAATTAAGGGTGTCACACACAAAACTTATTTATTTGTGATTACACTTAAATGGAGGGTCGCAGTTGTATTTTTTAGAATAGAGACAAACCTTCCAGGAGTATAAGATGGTAATGAAATCACCAACAACAAATAGAAAGGAGCTCCTTGGGAATGACTTAAAAATATTCAGAAATTGCCTATAAAAAAACTTAATAAAAGAAGATATGGAAAAATATTGGGCAGAAGACAGGAAATGCATTCTAAAATTCCATAACCCATAATCTGATTCCATAATCTTTACCTAAGCCTCTAGAAACCATGTGGACAATTCTATAAAAAGTGCAGTGAAAATTATCAGAGATACTCTGTTAAGGTGGTTTGTATATACTTTTTTTCTGCTTCTTTCAGGAACTGAATTGATATTAGAAAAAAAAGAACTAAAGTATACAACCAAAAGAAAAAAGAGTAGGTTGCTATAAATAAGCAAATACATGATAGAAAATGGGCAAAATGTGATTACTGGTTTTGGTGAAATTTTACTATCTATAATTGCTTAAGGAGAAGCTGGCTTTCCCTTTAGACTCCCAGAGAGCTCAGGATTTGGAATGACCAAATACACAGAAGTTAAACATGGAGTGAAGGGTGTAGGAGCTCAAAAGGGAAACTGGAGAAAATATAAAGAAGGGGGAGTATTGGAAACAAAAGTTCTCAGAATGGAAGCATTTCAAAATCTAGATTAAAAGTTTTCTCTATATTTTTGCATGGGAATATAGATCACTCAGTCTCACACTTGTATAGTATACTTGCTAGCATACTTGCTTGTACTATTTTGTACTATTTTGTTTTTTCATTTATATAAATGTGTGACCTCTTTTAAAATATAAAAACTAATGTAGAACATTAACAAATATCTAAAAAATAAATTTATTTTTAATATATTATTATCAATGTTTGCTTTAAGTAAACAACTTTGTAAAGCATACTGGGAATGAGTTCAGGGCCTTCACAATGAGCTACCTATATCCCCAATCATTTTAAGGTTTTTCTTTTGAGTCAGGGTCTTACTAATTTGTTAATTTCATAAGGACCATCAAACTCCTGATGCTCCTGCATCAGCCAGCAAAGATTCACAAGCACATACCTTGACACCTGGGGTTAAATAAATAGTACTTGAACAGAAACATTTGATAGTTTCTTTTATCACAAAATTTTCCAATTTAGGGGAAGAAATTAAATTTTTTGAAGTTATTTGTTTAGCATTTGAGGTTGGACCACTAATTCTGAAAATAACATATAGGTAAGTCAATAATGAAATCATTTGAGTTGCCAGCACAGCAGAAGAGGTAGAAAAGAATGAAGAAAGTAGGTTGCAAACTATTTTTAACAGCTACCCTCCTTTCATTTCAACAGAGACATAAGTTGAATGGAAAGACTTTGCAAGTAAAATGTGCATTAAAACCATCTGAATACCTCCTGAACCCTGGACACTTCCATTTTAGTGCTCGAGATGTAACTCAAGGCCGCACTGATGGCAGGTAAGCACTTTACCACAGAGCTATGCTTTCAGCCTCAAAATTTGCACCCAACTTTGTCAGTTACCTAATCAAACCTTTACATTCTCCATAGATCTTAAAGATTCACAGTGTCATTATGTTAAAAATGTGAAGAATATGCCAAGTCTGGTGGTACATGCAAGTAATCAATCTCAGCTACTCAGGAGGTTGAGGCAGAAGGAGAGTAAGTTGAGGCTACCCCAGCAACTAAATAAGACCCTTTGTCCCAAAGTCTTAACTTAGTATCCAAAATTCCCTACGATCTTCCTAACCCGCCATTTCAATTGTGCTCCTCTGCTTAGCACATTTCCCTGCTCCAGTCAGCCCCGGTGCCGTTACCACATCTTAGTTTTGTTTCTTAGCCTCTTTCTTTGTTCTTATCCTAAATGTTCTTCCCATTTCCTTACTGTCTGTGTATGTGCCTCATGGAAAATTTCAAAAGCTATTTTCCAAGTGGTCACTTTTCTATCCATCTGTCTTCTACTACATGATGTCATAGGGTAGTGTTTCTTAAACTTATTTGTCATCAAAGTTATTTGTGTGTGTTTACAAAACACAGACAGGCTCTCAGACAGACCCCTGTTCTCAGCCAATATTTTAGTAAAATTTATATTAAAAGGAGAAAGAGACAGACAGACAGATAGGAATATTTCCTAATCTGATGACAGGTGACAGTTTATCTAGAATTTAGCTATCTATTCATTAATTAACATGTTCAGACTACTTGTAATTAATATCAACCTAAATGTCTGATTATCAGCCAAATTATACATTTCACGAGTTCAGAGCCCATTTCCTATTACAGCATCTTCTGTATAACAACTATTTTATTAAACAATGTATTCAGTGGTGATTGGTTTAAACAACAACTGTTACTTATTGATGAATATACTTAATGGGCTGAAATGTAATCAAGCGTCCCAGTTAATATGGAAAGGAGAGATGGCCTTCATTATAGAATTCCTCTGACCATTTTAATTGTCCTTGTGGGCACCGAAGAGCCTAGCGTGCATGTTCTATGGAGATAACACTTCATTTCTTCCTCTGTATTCATCAAATGTGGAGTTCCAAAGGCAACTCTCTTAATTTTGAATGTTGCTATGTCTATACTATTTGTTTCTATTCCTTTTATCAAAAGAAAGTTTCAGTGATTACGGAGTTCCTTGCATTTGAGGAAGACAAATATGAGAGCCTATGAATTTTAATATAAATACAAATGCAAATGTAAATGTAAGTACAAATGCAAACACAGATGCAGGAATGTTTTTTCTCTTAAGGTCTAATCAAAATCACCCTTTCAAACAGTGTGCTTGCTGATGGAAATCTAAGTCCTGGTGAAATGAAACACTCTGGGTAGTTTCATCCTAGCCAAGATTTGAATCAATTTTTCATTTTAATAGTAAATAGCTAGCTCAAACTTTACATAAAGCCAAAAGTGAACATTTTTCCATAAGAGCATCAGAATTTCTTTTCAGTATGTTCCCTGGACATGTTTCAAAATAACTTCTGTCTTCAGTAGCTGGACTGTGATATGTTGAAATTGAGTTATGTTGATTCTTAATGTATTCAGAAGCCCTGTAATACTTGAACATGTTTGCTATTTTCCCAGGTTTTAATCATCTCCTTTAAAACAGTGACTTCTTGGAGTCAGAAGTGTAGGTAATTAGAAAAACATATATTCGTTTGTGTGATTTGTATAGTCTTCAAATTACAAAAATATGTATGACCATGCTGGCTATACTCTGTGACTCTGACTTTCTCATACATTTTCTGGTATTTCATGTGAGCATGATTATTATTCACGAAGCTTTTTCTGGTGACTGGTTGGAAAGGAGGCCATTAATCATTCTTAGTATGTACATTGTGAAGTTTTCAACTTGTAAATCACCAGTAGTGAGACCTGGCATTTGGGACCATGTATAAAATTGGTGAGATATAATGGACACTTATCCAAGGAAAAAGCTTATGATTAAGCCAATCTGGGGACTTTCGCATTAAAATTCAATAACTTTTCCAGATAAAACAGCAGACTTACCTGTTTATGTGTACATGCACCTGTGAAACTAGCATACAGCAGGTACTGAGGCATTAAACAAATTTGGGGATGGAGAAGCATCCAACGCTTACTTTTTAAAAATTACTTCTATTGATGAATTATAAATTTTAATTTGGTCAGTTTTATGTGTATTTAAAAGGAAAAATACCAAAAAATAAAATACTGAATTTTTAATATTTATGTATGTTTACAAATAAGCACCAAAATAAAAATTTTCAACAATGAATATTTTTCATTTACAAAGTCTAAAACATAACATAAATTTCTATATGAACTACAGTGAAAATACCAACAGAACTCTATAACAAAAATGATCTTTACTTAAATTATCACACACAGGACAGTTTTCCAAGGTGGCATCATATTCCAGACACATAGACCACTTACATGACAGCGCATGTCTTTTGCCTTCCTGTCATTTTTGTAAGACATACTTGATATTGTGCCGATCTCCCTGTTTTGTCAGGAAGTTCTTATTATACCACGTGTAGTTTATAGGAACATAAAATATCAGTAAAGTAAAGTATTAAATTCTTAATACATGTTGCACAATTAGAAAAATAATGTTTTCAACATCAATGTTTATTTACAAAGCCTAAAGAATAACAACAGAAATAAATCTCTGTATAAACTACAATGAAAATGTCAACAGAGCTGTACAATAAAATTAATCTTTGCTTCAACTGTCACAGCCCAGGTGGCCTTCACACATGACATGTCCCATATGAAAGTCTTGTTTACACTGTCAGCATACATCCGTAGTCTTGTTCCATGTGTGGCAGGGTTTGTTTGTTTTTTTTGTCAACTCTTTTGTCTTCCTCTTTGTCAGGAGCTTCTTACTACATTGTGCAATATGCACTTAGCAGGAAAATAAAATATCAATAAAATACAACAGGTCATGAATGCTTAGAATAGACATCAATATTTTGACATCAGCTGTTTACTTGCATGCAAAGCCTAAAAGATAACATCAGAAATAAGCACTTATGTGAATTACAATGAAAATGAAAACAAAATTCTATCACATAAATAATCTTTGCTTCAACTGTCAACATCCACGGCCATCTTCACGTAGGACTTGGGCAGTGCACCCATATTGCTTACATGATATCATGTATGTATTGTGTTCTTTTCTAGGGCATAGTTGGTATCTTTTTGGTTTTCTCTTTGTAATGTTGCACACGCCTGTTCCTCTGTCAGCTCACCAGTGACTCCACAATCATTTTCTGTACTTCCCTGGATAAAAACAGTTTGTTCTCCCTCTGTTGTCATTACCTCTTATTAATTCCACTCCTGATCCTCTAAGAAAATTTCTTTGTGATATTTTATACTTGTTAATTTCTTTGAAAACTAAGAAAACTATTTTATTCAACCCTAAATATGTGTCCAGGATTGAATAAAATATAACCATTGGCCAGTGCTTTGTGTGTCAAGTGATATAGTTGCTGCATAATTTATAAACAACATCTACTAAGACTGTCTTTGTTGTAAAAAGTTATCACCTCTAGCTTCTGTTTTGCCAACGTGTCTCTGTCAGTAGCACAGTGTTGCGGTGGTGCAGTGTTGACATCGTCAGTATTAGTTTTTTGGGTTTTTCTTTGCCAGAAAGGCGGCCAATGTTATGTCTTTCTGAAAACCAAAGATTATACTTTTGTGTTTTGAAAATATTGCACTTCGTTAGGAATTTCTTCTTTGTCTTTTCATACAATTGCTATATTGGACAACTTATGCTCTGTTACAAATGTAACATCAATTGGAAAATGGCAAACCAATTGTCAAATGTCACCTTCTCATTAGTTTGAGAGATGAGAGCAAGAAGTCTGTTTGCAACATCATTTGTTTTACTATTTTAGGAATAAATATCTAATGGCTGAGTTGGAAGATAAATTTCTAAATTGAAAGGATAATACATCTTTGCATTTAGCAGGGAATATAGGTTTATATTTGAAAGTTTTCCATTGGCATACACTGTCTAAAACTACAGTGGCCACAAAATGCTGCAAGATGTTAAATATTCAAGTATTTGGACAGTATGTAAATTGCTTGACACTTAGACACAAAGCTCTCAATGAGTAGACAACAACTAGATTACAGTCATCTATCTATCTTTCTTTCCTTCTTTCTTTTTTCTTTCTTTCTCCCTGGTATTGGGGATTGAACTCAGGACCCTGCACTTGTCAGGCAAGCACTTATTCTACTAAGCTATCTCCCCAGCCCTTTTTTTCTGTTTTGGTGGTTGGTTTTGTCATCAAACCTCAGGAAATTTTGAAGGAAATCAAAGTTACTCAGTATCACTCTTATTCTATAAACCTGAAACCCACATCTATCAGTTCATCATAAGTCTTCTACATTCTTGTGACTACTATGAAAATTCCTTCTAGGTGCAGCAGATCTGTACATACTTTCAGTTCAGCTAGTGAGCTGACATAATAAACACATTTTTAGTGCAACTACTGGTGCATACAGAATGTTTCACCTGTACTTCATCATTTGTGTATTTCACCACATTCTATAGTGTATTGGCTATAGTATATTGACTGTTGCAAACAATTTCCAACATTGAATGGTAGTGCTGTCATTCAGCCCCAATAGGTTTCTCCCCTGGTCTTCATTATATTTTTGGACCCTAGGGCTAACATTGAATCATTCCATTTGTTTGTGTGACCATTTTATACTATTTCAACTAGACAAATAAGTACTTATATTGCTGATTTTTGCCTCATCTGAACTTTCTTGTCTTTATTCCCTATGTCTGTATTATCGTAGTCACTGTCACAGGAAATTTGGCTTACATGGCTGACATCATCACCACCACCACCATCACTGTCATCATCCTTTTAGGAGTCACCTGGAACTCACTTTCAACTTTCTCAAAACCTTGGTTTTTCGTGTGCCATTCTACTTCCATGGGGTTATTTCTACAAGAGAAATCTAAGGAAAACTTTTGAAAACACAGATTCTAAATGCAAGCAATTTACCAGTAAGAATTTCATGGGAAAAACCTCTGTGGTTGTTTTGGAATTCCTGTACAGTTTGCCTTTTGTCTCACAAATGGATAAATGCACAGGTAGGTAGGTGCCTGTTTCCCCCAGCACAGCTACTGTGAGCCACACCTGGATTTAATTATTAGATGTTTGCAAAACAGAAGAATGATATGGTTGTATTTTACCCCTCATAATGCTCATGGAAATAATTTCAAAAATAGTATGTGGAATATTATGTGGGGAAAAAATCTTAATTTGACACTTGTACAGGTATACAACCCATGTATAGTTACTGAGATATACAGCCAGCTACTATTATGCTAAAATACATAATCTCATAATTTTCATCATTTCATCAGAAAAAATAGAATGAACCTATTTTACCCACTGTACTATCATTACTGGTGGAGTAAATAAAAATTAATAGTTTTGTTTTTCCTTTACATAATCAGATATTTTTCCCTTGTCTATTCAAGTATAAAAATCCCTTTGTTCTAGCAAGTATCTTAAGAACCTTTCTGGTTTACCTATATATTGTTAGGAGAGGCATATAATTTTCATCAATATACCTACAAGCCAAATTTAAGAGAGAAGGCATTACAAAAATGATCAATTATAAAATAATTATAATAAGCCATTGGATAAAAGCAATTTAAATGGAAATATTTGCATATGTACCAAGTCTTTGAAAATAGCAAGTAATTAATCACAGAATGCCACATTAAGGTCATGAATTAATAATCTCAAAATAATATGTCAAGAGCAATAATTTTGTACTATCAGCTGTAGTAGCAGACTAATCTAACTTTCATTCATTTCTTGTATAGATTGCTTAAAAAGTATATTAATCTTTTACTACTATAAACCTTTCCAAATGAGAAAGCATATTAAAGAACTTTGAATGATATACCTAGCAAATTGATAGGCCCAGTTCCTCTTAGATCCATTCTTTCTCACAACTTCAGACACAATTTATTATTATTGTTATCATTATTATTATTTATTATTATTTTATGTGTTTAATACAAGGTCTACAGAGTCCTACTACACAGATCAGACTCATAGTGGTCCTCCTGTGTTCAGGCTCCGAAGTGCTGGGATTACAGGCTTGTGTCACCATGCCCAGTTTCAATTGCTATCTCAGTGCACCCTGGGATCTGGGCCAGCATAGCACACCAGGAATCAAACCCCAGTCCCTGGGTTTTCCATCAGCAGATGCTCTGACCCACTGAGTTGTCTGACTGGCCCTCAGATACAGTTTAATACATGGTAGACGAAGAAATCTGGATAGCAATAAATCAGAATTTTGTGACGGTTAATCATGATTGTCCACTTGACTGGCTTAAGAGAAAGAGATGGCTAGAAGATTAGTAAATTCTGTAGGCCAGCAAGCTGATGAGAGAAGAGCCACTCTGATGGTCAGTGGCACAATCCATTGGCTGTCAGCCCAGGTACAAGAAAACAGGAGAGGAGACACGGAATCTCAGCTTTATCTTAAGTTTGCATTTCTCACATGGCCAAAAATGTTAGAGCTTGTTTTGCACATAGAATAGTCATTCATACTTCTGAGAAGTGTCTATTCACTTTAATTGCCAATATTTTATTGGCTGTTTTATTTTGAGGATTATATCTATTTTTCTTTCTATGTTTTGGATGTTAATCTTCAAAATGAGAAGTATGTGGCAAACTTTTCCATTCTGTATGCTCTGTGCTTTATTAGTTATTTCATTTTCTGTGCAGAAGGCTTTTTTTTTTTTTAATTTGATATGTGATCACAATTTGTTGATTAGGGATCTTTTTTCTTGTGCGACAAAGCTTTATTCAGAAACATTTTACCTATGTCTATGCTTTTAGATGTTTTATGCTTTTACATATCTTCCAGCAGAATAAGTGCTCCTTTGGTTTTAACCTTTAGGTCTTTGGGGGCCAGGGAGATGGCTCAGTAGAACAAGCACTTCCCTGACAAGGGCAAGGGTTTAATCCCCAGTTCTGCCAATAAAAAATAAAAATAAAAAATAAAATAGAGTGAAATTTAGGTCTTCGATCCAATTTGAAATTATTCTTGAAGTTGTTTACAAAGTTATTGTTTTCCTCTTCTTTCATTTCAGTGAGTTTGTGACTCTTTCCTTTCTTTCTTTCTTTATTTAATCTTTTTTTTTTTTGAGGCACTGGGGATAGAACTCAGGATCCCGTGCTTGTTAGGCAAGCACTTATTCTACTGAGCTATCTCCCCAGCCCTAGTGAGTTTATAACTGATATACATTAACATTATTTATTTTTGTGAACTGTTTCTGTATTCTGATACCTTAGTGAATTTGTTTATTAATTCTAGAAGCCTTTGTGTACAGTCATGGAGTACTCCACATAAATCATGTCATCTATAAAAAAAAAAAAAAAACAATAGTATTAGTTTTTCTTTTTCTATGAGTTTCCATTCTTTTTGTTTTTGATGCCTGATAGCTCTGACTGAAGTTTCAAGTATTACATTAAACAGGAATGGTAATAGTGGATATCATTGTCTTGTTCTTAATTTCAGAGGAAATTTTTAGCTTTTCCACATTTAACATATTGTTGACAAGATTTTTGCCAAAAATGGTTTTGTCAGATTGAGATATTAATTCTATGCTTGTTTTCTTTAAGGAATTGTTTTGCATAAGTAAACATTGTGTGTTGTCAAATGTTTTGCATCAGTTGAGATGATCATGTGATTGTTGTCCTTGATTTTATTTATGTGATGCTTTAAGATTATTGATTGTCACATGCTTAACTCTTGCATTCCTGAATAAAGCATTCTTAGTCATAATACATGATCTTCACAATAATTTTTGCATGCTGTTTGCCAGGATCTGGGTGATTTTTTTGAAGATATTGACCTATCATTTTCTGTTCTTCAGTTGAGTCCTTTTCTGGTTTTGAATCAAGATTATGATAATACCTAAGTGTAAGTTTGGAAGCAGTTCTTCCCTTTGAATTTCATTAATGAGTTTTGGGACTATTGCCAATAGGTATTCCCTGAGCTTCTAAATTTCAGTACTAAGCCCCTTGGGTCTTTGGTACTTTTTATATTACTGTCTCAATTTCATTGTCTGTTCAAGGTTTTTATATCTTGAATATAAAACATATGAAGTTTTGGTACTTCGTATGTGTCTAGGAATCTATCTGTTTTTTCTAGATTTGAAAATTTATTGAACCACAAGTTTGCAAGGTTGCTACTGAAAACATTTCAGATTTTAGTGTTTTATTGATATGATTTCATCTTTTTCATTTCTAATTATATTCATGTGGATCTTTTCTTACTTTGATGAGTTTCGCTAAGGGTTTGTCTATTTTGTTAGAAACACTTCATCATTCTTTCTTTGTAAATAAATCTTATTAATTTCTACTCAGATATTTATAGTTTATTTCTTTGTTAAAATCAAATATGGATTATTCTTCTTTCTTTAGGACTTTGATATTCATCGTTAGATTATGTTTTGGAACTCTGTTTTCCAATGTAGGCATTCACAGCAATATATTTAACTCTTAAGTCTGTTTTCATTTTTTTCTCTGTAAGTTCTGATATATTGTACTGCTGTATTATTTAATTCTACAAATTGTTTAATGTTGTCTGTGATGATTTTTCCTATGATATACTGATTACTGGTGCAATTATTTAATCTTTAAGTGTTTGTAATGATCCTATGGTTTCTCTTACTATTCCCACATACTTTCATTGCACTGTGGTTTGGTAATAATTATATATTGTATAATATTGAAAACTGTGTTAATTTAAGAAAGCCCTGTGGACTATTTTGAAGAAACTTCTGTGACTGCTAGAGGAATGTTTATTCTGTTGTACAACTGAATACTGTTCATTTCTATTTACCTTATTTGTTCAAAGGTATGATAATAAGTGTGAAATTTCTGCATTGTTTTTGTCTATTTTGTCTGTTTACATGGTTGTGGTTGACAATTTCCCGCAATATGATGGTTTCATGTTAATCAGATCTACTGTGTCTATTAATGTTTGTTTTATGAAGTTAGTTGCACCAGTATTTTATACATATATATATATATATATATATTCAAATTGTTATATATAATGTGCAAATTATGCATATATGTTATATATGCATAAGTGTTATATCATCTTGTTGAGTTATTCCCTTAACTAGTAAACAGCAACCTTCTTGGCTTCTTCTAATCAGTTTTGGCTCAAAAACCATTCTGGCTAAAAATAAGATCACTATCCTATTTGTTTCCAGGCTCCTACTGAGAGAAATATTGTTTTCTGTACTTCACCTTTTAATTTACAAATTTCTTTTTGGATTAAATATATATCTCAGATGCAACATACCATTATATTTTGTTATTTATAAAATCATCTAGTAGTCTTTCCTTTGATTGGGGAGTTGAGACCATTTACATCAAAAGCTGTAACTCCCTAACTCATAGTTAGGGAGTTATACTTATCAATGCACTGGTTATTTTTTTTTATTAATGATGCCTTTATTTCTACTTTTGTTTAGTGACTTATCTTGCTTTATATATTCATTCAATCAGATTTGTGGCTAGTTGGCTTCATTATCTCTGTCTAGGATATCCTTCAGAATTTCTTGAAGTGTTGTGTTTGATGCTCTTAGCATCTTTTTAGTCGTGAAAGTCTTTATCTATCCACTAAATTTGATTGTTTTGCAGTATATATTAATCTAGGTGGAAAGTTCTTTGCTTTTTGACCTTGAAAGACTTCACTCTAACTTCTCCTGGCCTTTAGATTTATGTTTATTAGTCTTTTATGATTCTAACTGATTTATCTTTATGAGTGAGTTGAGACTTTTTTCTAACAGATTTTAAGATCTAGTCCTTGCATTGGACTTCTGGGATTTTGACTTTGATGTGTCATGGAGAGATGATTTTCTGGTTGTAGCTACTGGGCTTCTATCTGCTTTCCTCCTATATGTGAAAGATATTCTCCTATTATTTCTGTAAATATTTTTATGCCATACATGCTGTCCTCTGGCATATCTCTAAATTAAATTAATTTTAAGATCACCTTATTGTGTGTGATCTACCAGCTGTTAAGTCTATTTCTCCTGTTCTCTCACTGTTTTTACAGGGTCTCTGCATAGAAGGCTGTGTATACCAGTGTTTTCTTTTCGTTATGATACTCTCTCACCCTGGTCGCATCTAGTGCTCATAAGACCATTAGAACTTTTTCTCTCCTGGATTTCTGTTTGGTACATTTGCTTATACTCTAATTGTTTGCTAAATTGGTCATTAATGTTTCAAATCAATGCTCAGGTGTTCTAGTTTTTCATTTTTACTTTTTAACCTTATTGACTAATTTGTTTATTAAATCCCTTATATTTAATTCTCATTTTTAACCTCTTTCAGTCATTTGGTTTGCTTTTACCCATAGATGTCCCATGAAACTGCTGTGCAGTGATTGGGAGTTTATGGATGCATTTAGTCGCTTTTTCTTTTGCTTTTTTTCCCCCAGATTTCTAGTCATGTGTTCATGTGTCTGCATGCACATATGTGAGTACTCTGAGAGTTATGAATTAAAGAGGAAAGACTATTGTTATTCTGGATATCTCTTTAGTTAGTGTCTAATTTCTATTAAAGTATCAGCTTTATTTCCTCCTTAGTGTATACCTTACTCTTTCCCCTTCTCAGTTTGATAGGATTGGATGCAGTTGTCCATGTTACAAGGAAAAACACCCATGAGTTATAACATTGAGAAATTCCATTGAACATGTGCATTACAACTTATTTTGATGGGTTTTTTTTTTTATTTCTTTTATCAATCCTCTTTACCGAGGACACTCTACTGCTGCTAACACATTAGGCAGCTAAGGGAAGGGCAAAGAAAAAAGCAGAGAAAAGATAAAGATAGTATAAAGAGATTAAAAATATAACAGATTAAAGTCAGATAGGAAATTACACTCTATTGGAATTGTTTTCATCACTGATATAAATGATTACTGTTGATGAAGTTTAAGGAAATATTTGTGGATACAGGAGGAAGGACTCAGAGAAGGGAATTGTAATTAAAGATTGAGGATGCCTGTAATCCCTGCACTTGAGAGCCTGAGGCAGGTGTATTTCTGTGAGTATGAGAACCACCTGGGCTACAAAGTGATTTCAAGGCCAGTCTGAACTGCATAGTAAAATATTATATCAAAAAGACAAAAAAAAAAAAAGGATGGAAGAAGTCTGATAAAACCTGTTGTTATGTGGTAATTTATGACTAGCTCATTAATGTGTAATTTTGGTAAGGATTATCCAGATATGTCCATAAAGAAAGTATTATTTAACTTTAAGTAATGGTTAATTCTCTCTCTCTGTCTCTTCTCTGTGCGTATAAAGATGTAGACAGATATAGAAATTGATGATATGGTTATAGATGTAGATATTGGATAGGAAGGAAGGAACGGAAAAAAATTAAGGGTCTATGAAAGAGAAAAAGAGGGAAAAAAGAAAATGGAGAGGGTCAGGGAGGAAGAAAAATGAATGGAAAAAATAATAACCAAACATATCCTCAAGTAGCTGCAAAAGCTCCAAATCAGAGGTCTTCACAGTCCCATCTGGAGTGGTCTGGGTGCAATCGCAGGTCTCCAAGCTGATTCTCCCCACCTCTGTGGTTTGGTTACTACTTCCCTGCCTGAGAGCAAGGAGGCTCTCTGTGCTGCCTCCCAGCTGCAAGCAGTGCTCTGGGCATAACTAACTGTAGGACTCAGTGTTTATCCCAGGACCTGAACATGTAAGTTAATGGGGAAGGTGTACTGTCACAAGCCCTGATTTTACACTGACCTCTGCCCTAACTCTCCCACTCTCATTCCTTTCCTTTCTGGGGTCACTTCTGTTTTTTCCCTCCACTAGCTTTCCACCTAGTGAGTCTTGGGACACTCTCCAACCTGGGTTCCACTCTATGCCTCTGCCCATGGCCTTTTCAGTCACTTCCTTCATTGCACCACTCTCTAAGCCATGAAATCCTGGAAGCCCCAATGCTTCCCACCTTCAGCCATCCTTGCTGTGGGGTGCTGGGAACTCCCACTTGGGCGCCTGCCCCTAGGCACAGGCACTGCACAGGATGTCACATGGGCACAAGGTTGCCAGAGTGTAGGGAAGGAATGCATACTTATTTCTCCGTGGGTCATTCCTCTTGCTTCTCCAGGCTCCCAGCACTCACAAGTGCTATTTGCGTGTGCAGCTTCCAGGCCACTCTCAGGACTCAGACTGGGGCTCCTAATCCTAGTGACATGCTTGTTTTCAAACTCCCAAGAAGTCACCAGTGTGCTCTCATACATCCCTCTCCTGCTTTGCCGTATCTCATTTCCTGTATCTGTCTTTCCTTGATTGATTGAAGCTTATACTATCAGGCAGGTTGATTAAACCTCTCCTTCCCTAGAGTAGTCCAGTCTTCTCCAAGGGTGGCATATTTGACAAACCTGGGGGTTCAGGGGTGGCACAAGCCAAAAGTTATCTATTTTCCCTTTCTAAGCCCACCTAAACTTTTATTTCGACTACTGAGTTTCTCCCTCTGTGTATCTTCCCAAAGCTAGCCCCACTTCAGTGTGTGCCTTCCACGTACAAAATCTGAGGACTCTTCTTTTTTTATTTCTTTTTCTTATTTTTATTGAAGAACAATTAACAATGAGACAATCTCAAGACAAATTAACAGGACAGCTTCGATGAATCAATACATTGCAAAACGTTTTTGTAATGTTTTGGTGTCATACAAGGTGCATACATGATATTATACTTATAGACAATATTATAGTAGATGTCTCTAATCAGTGAATGAAGAGAGTGTAGCTAAGTACTTATCTTATTTTTTATAGCTGAATCATATCACATATTCAATAATTAATACTTTCTACCTTGTTATCTCCCTGTTTGTCCATAGTGAGGACTACTGCTAACTCTTGTGCAACCATGATGAACGTTCAGACTTTCTTTTTTTGGGGGGGCGGAACCAGTGATTTTTTGGTGGAATTCAGGCCCTTGCACTTGCCAGGGAATAGTTTTTATGTATTCCTTGAGTACATTATAATCCATTCAAATCATTGCATTTTAAGAAAAAATAAGTGATCTCACACTCCTGGCCAATTGTCTTATAAGTGAACTTTAGAAAAAAAGACCCCCAATTGACCCTCATAAAGGGTTGTAATGATCCCTTTATGATCGTTGAAGCCTTATGTGTTCTCAGTTCCTAATTTCTTAAGTTTATGTATCTGTGTCATTACAATAACCTATAATTATAAGGAAATTAATTATTTTATTTAAGATGTGGTTCTGGCTGAAGCAGCTGACAACAAAATATGATTTAAAATTACATCTCTCCTAAACATGTGCTTAAAACACCCAAAAAGTCGGTCGCAGATCAGGAGCATCAGTGTCCCCTGAGATTTTGTAAAAAATGTCAATTTCAGCAAATTCCAGCACTGCATAAGAAACTCTGAGGTGGGCCCAATAATGCAGACCTTAAACCCTCTGAATGATTCAAGTCCAAGCTAAAGTTTGAGAAACAGTGGCCTAAAATTTTCTGCTATGCAAAGAAACTACTTCAGTCTATCAATGAATTTGTGCGCTCTAGACTGTCCACCAATATTATTTTCTATGTGTGCCTGAATGTACCTCTCATTTTATAAATTTTTAGCCTGTCACCTGATGTGAATAGATACTTCCATGCCTCCAACAAGCTGTCCTACTGACAAGATGTAGCTTTTCAAGTTTCCTATCATTAGCAATTCTTCTCCAAATGCTGGTGACTTGGCAATGAGGACTCCCTTGCTCTCCCTTCTAGGATATTAAAATGCAAATACCCAAAGGCTGCTGATAGCAATTCAGATGTAAGAAATCTGTGAATATATGTTGGTAGAATACTTTTCTAGATACCTCCAACAACACATACACACACACACACACACACACACAAACACACACAACACATCACCTCTTACTAGCAAATAAGTAGGGTTAAATACCACTGTTTTTAAAATATATTCCTATTTAAGAGTTACTTAATCCAAATGAATTTTCAGTCAGTAATTTCTGAGCTAAGTTTGTACATTTCTTGTGGTGAACCTTCTGCTTCATGTTCTACTCCTTCTTCACTTTTCTAGAGTTCTTAAGAACTAGCACAGAAAAAAAGACATAATTAGGAGCATAAAGTTCCACATGACCAAGTTTCACTTTTCTACCTTCTGAAAATGAGTCTGCACCCCAGGGAAACCATCAGACATGCATCATCACTACAGGCCAGAATAGTGTTGGCACAGAGACTATTGAAGACTAGGAATCGCATAGAGAATAATGAATCCCTGGAAGAGTTTAAATTGAAGATTGTGTTCACTGTTCCATGCTTGACAAGCTTTCCTGCTGATCAAAACTGCCCACACTTGGGATAACCTCCAGAAATGCTTCTGTATTTGCAGGAAAAGAGCTCCATCCTGCCAAATACTGACCCATTCTTCACTTCAAAGTGCGCTGATATTTCCATAGAAGCAGACCTTCCCAGCACAGAAGTCTGTCCTTTACCGCTTCTCCTCTCTCCAGGCAACATAATAGCCTGCTGTGCAGGCAATAACCATACTGTAGGGATGTAGTGCCAAATAGATATTCACAGCCATGGCCATGTTCAGAAATCATTTGGAAACACCTTTTGCCAATGCTTTTGTCCTACTTAATCATAGATTCTGAATACAGTCTGATTCTCAGGGAAGTAACTAGATCTATGCCGCTTCTTAGCACTGCTAGTTCACCTTCAGTGTTTGTTAATGTTTGAAAACTCATATTCCTGAGAAAATGATACTCGTGTTTCTGCACAGCAAAGAAAAATGCATGACATTTTTCATATGGAAACACAAATTTATTAAAACACGATGTTATGGGTTAAATCATGTCAAAGTCATATGAATGATGACTCTCAAAATCCTACAGTGTAACTATATTTGGAAATAAGGCTTAAAAAGGCAATTAAAGTAAATAAGATATTGGGAGGTAGTTTGTAATCTTGTATGACAAGTGTTCTTATAAGAAGAGGAGACTAAGACTTAGGCATGTGGCATGCTTCTGTAATCCCAGTGCTTGGGAGGCCGAAGACAGGAGAATCACTGCAAGTCCAATCTGGGTAGTGAGACCCTATAAACCCTGTCCTAAATACATAAAAAAGAGGAGACTAGAAGATATACATAGGAGTTCATGTAAAAACATAGAATGTGCAGGTATCTATAAGCCAAAGAGACCTCAGAAGAACTAACATCCTGGTCTTAGGCTTTCACCTTCGCATAATTCTGAATGATTAGATTTATTTCTTAAACCGTGATATCTGAGGAACATTGCAGTTCCTCAGTGAACAGTAGTCTTTGCAAACTAACACTCTTGCCTCTCCATGACCATATTGCCTCATTCTTTGGAGCCAACTTTTCCTCCCTAAGCACAAATTCTTCTGTACCCATAATGCTATGATTTAGCCAGCATATGTTATAGGATTTTTCTTGTTGTAAAATTTTTCTCTCTTCTAAAAGGGAAATATTCTTTCTCACAAAGTCCTTGTTTCTAGGGCAACAGAGAAGAGAGAGAGAAAAATAAATAAATAAATTTGAATTCAAGAAGGAGTAGGGGAAAGAAAAAACTTAAAAGAGACAGGGTGAAATAAGAAGAAAGACGGTAAATAGTGACTAGAGAAAAATATAAACAAATATCTAACAGACTGGGTTTCATAAATAAGAAGCCAAGTATCAAAGGGTTTAAGATTATGATGACAGATCCTAGCATGGATGTAAGGTCAGGAAATGCTTCTTCATTAATCAAGTACATAAATAACCACGTTTTGTGTATTCATAAAATCCAGGTCAAAAGATATAAAAATCAACAAGTTTTTGAGACCCATAGAAGGATCACACTACCAATATGTTACATTTGAAAAAAGTCTTTCCAAAAAAGGAAAGGAGGTTCTGAAAGATGATGAATAAAATACCACTCAGTAACAGCAAACAGGTAAAAGGCTCTGATGGTGGTTTCCGCTCCCCTTCAGGTCATTTGCCTGGCATGTTGACACTGGTTACAGTTAAGTCTTGAGTTGTGTGACTTATGACCTTGCAGTTACAGTAGCAATGAACTCCCAAATAGTGCTCATTTTCATTTCATTTCCCTTGCCCAAGCCAGTTATCTAGGGATCTCACAAGAATCACACCAAGATGCTGAATATGTTACCTTAACCCACATGCACTACAGCTTCCAGACTTGTATCAGTATTAAATGTATAGATAGAGGTAAAACTAGATTGCTGTGAGTAAATGGAGGAGAGACTGGAAGTACCAGGTAAGTGAAGGGGTACCAACTACAAACGTTTCCATCTTCTTCATCTACAGATTTCTCAAGACTTTGATTGTATCAAAAGCATTTGTTTATACAGAAAGAGAAACAGGTGAGTAATTGAAGAAAAGATAGGACATGCTATAGCATGTTCACATGACATTACCTACTAACAAAGTCAAATATACAAATAGAGAAAGGATAGGGAAAATTGTTAGAGCACCAGTATCACTGAGTAGTGGGCAAGTGGGTCTAGAGCACAAATGGGTACTTAAATATTAGTGAGAAAGCTAATTGGATAGATTCACAGATCTAGAAAGATGGAAAGATATGGCATTGAGAAATTTGGGGTACTCTTTTCTTTTTCCCACATGAAATCAGAAGTTGTCAGTTTAGAGAAGTGCAGATGGAGGTTTTTGAAGCTTGAAGATATACAAGAAGACATATATATGAAAAATAGTTGTTATATCTCAAGGCATCTTCCCATGCTTCACTTGGATCACTTAGACAAAGGACTGCCATCGAGAACTTATAAAAAATAAAAAACTCACCCCCTCCAAATTCAAAGATGCAGTCCAAATAATAGCACCTCAGATGAATACACAAATCTCAAATGAAGACATACAAATGGCAAATGCTCAACATCAGTGATCATCAAAGAGATGCAAATTAAGAGAACACAGATTCCATCTCACCAAGGAAAGAATGTCTATCATTAAGAAATCAACCAATAACAAAAGCTGGCTGGGCTGTGGGATAAAAGGAACTCTTCTTCACTGTTGGTGGGAATATAGACTGATGTAACCACTCTAGAAATGAGTGCAGAGTGCTTTAAAACTAGAATTGGAGGTCCCATTCAATCTAGATATTCTTCAACTGGGGCCAAAAGGGAGTAGAATTATAGCATCAGGGCAATGGCAGAAAAATTGAGAACATCACACCACAGTTTCATATTTGTGTCTATGATTATAGCAGCACAATTTGGAATAGTCAAATCTTCAAAACAACCCAAATGTCCATCAACTCAGGAATAGATTTTTCAAAAGATGTGCTTTTTAATATAATGAAATACTACTCATCCATAAAGAAAGATATACTTAGACGGGCATTGCTGGTATAGCGGTGAGCATAGCTGCCTTCCAAGAAGGATATACTTAGGACTTTTATAGATAAATGGATGTAACTTGAAACCATACTCATAAGTGAAATAAATCAAGACCTTATTTGTAAACATGATACTGTCCCATTAATATGAGAAGCTGGATGAGTAAATAAGGTTCAAAACACTCAATGGATATTGTGAATTGGAAAGAAATTATTCCAAAGAACAGAGAAATGGATGAGGTAATGGGAAGGATGGAAGAGAAAATGAAAAATCCTATATATATAAGATGGTTAAAATAATTACAAATGCACTTTCTCTTAGTTCATTGAAAGGGAGGATTTGTGCTAATATTGTTTGGACAGTATGTCATCCTACATCTTGTACTCTGAGTAACTACTATAAGGATAATAATATGCAACGTATTAATTATTGCTGCTCTCCTATAAGCCTGATTTTGAACTCTGTTTAACGTTGTTCCTATTTTTCTTCTTCTCTTTAAAATGAAAAAATAAAATAAAACATAATTGGTTGTGAGAACAAAAGAGTAAAAGGACAGATAGAATTAAAATTCACCTGAGTTTAGTGATCCTGAAGTTTAGCTGGGACTAGTCAGTTCAGCTATGTGTATTTTCTCAGCTTGTATGTGTATTCACAGAGGCAGACCTGGACTAAGTAGAAACTTGAACAAAATGTCTTCAATAGAGTTGTCCATAGAATTATTTCTCTACTTTCCTTATTTTGTCATGGTAGCACTGGGGACTAAGCCCAGGTCCTGAACTATTACAAACCCAGCCTCTTCTTTTTTTTTTTTTTTTTTTTTTTTTTTTTTTTTTTTTTTTTGAGATGGGCTCTCTCTAAGTTACTAAGTCACCTTCACTGGGCTCTAATTTTTGTTCCTCCTGCCTCAGCCTCCAGAGTGCTGAGTGTTAGGCATGGACTATATGAAAAACTTAATGCATTAGTAAATAAAGCAGTAAAATAACAACAGATGAAGGGAGACAAATGTATAGACCGGAAATGGGAAAGAAGATCAAAGGGTTGGAGAAATTGCTGAAGCAGAAGTAAAGGGATCAAAAATAATCAAGATAAGCTATATATGTGCACCAATTCCTCCAAACTATTATGTATTATAAAAACACAGTATTAATTTTTTAAATGTTAAAAAAATTAATTCTAGAAATACAGCAGTGCAGCATTCCTATATTTTGTCTTTTCAGTTTTTGAATTCATGGAAAGTAAAACACATTTTTTAAACCAAAAACCTGTTTTTTATACTTTATTTTTTATTAGGAAATATTAATTACATGGAATAATGAATTTCATGTTGATACATTCATACATGCATACAGCATACCTTGATCATTATTTCTCACTATCATCTTCTTTACCTGTTCTCATATTCCTTCTCAACTAGTCTTGAGCTTTGTCTCTGTCTCTGTCTGTCTCTGTCTGTCTTTGTCTCTGTCTCTGTCTCCATCTCTTTCTCATATTCCACATATGAGAGAAATCAGGTGATTTTTGTCTATCAGTCTGGTTTATTTTGCTTAACACTATGATCTGTAGTTTCACCCATTTTCCTGCATGCAGTGTGATTTCACTCTTCTTTATGAATGAATAATATATATAACGATACATATATATATATATCATATATATATCATATAAAATGTGATATATAGATATATAGATATGTATATTTCAAAACAAAGGAGGAACAAATATTAAATTTCAGGGATG
The DNA here is from genome assembly GCA_004027165.1 of Ctenomys sociabilis. Taxonomy (NCBI): domain Eukaryota; kingdom Metazoa; phylum Chordata; class Mammalia; order Rodentia; family Ctenomyidae; genus Ctenomys; species Ctenomys sociabilis. The sequence continues at coordinate 46,442 of PVKA01007713.1, forward strand.
GTGACTTAGTGACTTAGGGAGAGCCTGCCCCTGAGGCACATGGTGATGGCATTGAGACTGGCGTAGTGGCACACGCATGTAATCCCAGTGATTGGTAAGCTGAAAACAGGAGGATCCCTACAAGTCTGATCTATATATATATATGTATTTTTTAAAGCTGAATTATAGTACAGTTTCAATAATTAATATTTTTACATTGTTATCATCCTAGTGATATTAGGTTATCCGTAGTACAAGAAAATGTCTAACTCGCTGTTTCTGTAACTTATCTGTCATAAATCATGCAGCATACTATACAAGGATCACCATAGTACAAGTTTCAACTGCACAAAACAATAAATATTAAAATCTTAGTGCTGACCAAATAGCTCAGTGGACTAAAGCTTCTGCTTAGGCAGGCACAGGGACTGGAATTTGATCCCTGGCCTGTTGTACCAGCCCTGCCCCTGGGGCACACTGAGATGGCACTGAGACTGGGGGTGGTGACTCATGCCTGTAATCCTAGTGAGTGGCAAGCTGAAAACAAGGGGATCACTATGAATCTAAGCTGTGTAGTGAGACCAGGAGACCCTGTAGACCCTGCCCTAAATATAGCAAACAAATAAATAAACCTTAGGAAATATTACAAAAAACTAAATGTTGTCATTAATCCTTCTCAGAATATATTCCCTTCCTTTACAATGAATGTTGCTGCTTTTTTATTTTATTTTATTGAAGAAAAATAGAAATGATACAATTTTAAATCAAATTAGTAGGACAGATTCAATAATTAATACACTGCATGTGGTTTTCATAGTGGTTTTTTGTTGTACAAGGTGCATACATGATATTCTCTTTATGAACAATATTAGACCAGATGCCTCTAATCAATGAATTAAGAGAATGTAGCTGTGCACCTATCTTTTTTTTTTAAGCTGAATTATACTACAGTTTCAACAATGAATACTTTTTACATTGTTATCCTCCTGGTGGTTATCCATAGTACAAGAAGCAGACAGGGTATTATGTCCAAACACTATTAGTGCAAATATTTCTTCTCATAGAACTACACAAAAGTACTGCATATTTGTCCTAACTATATTGTTTATACAAACATAGAATCTTTCTTCCTTTGATTCCCTTTTTTTGTTTAGTCCTGTCAAAGATGGGTGTTCTATTGTCATTCAATTGTTATAGGTGCTTGAATTCAGCAAAACAATCCAACACAGTCCAGAAGTCCACAATAATAGTGGGTAATCAGAAGAAGTTGTTGACTAGAGCCATTTACAGCTCAGCTTATTATTATGGCCTTATTTTATATACCACATTTTTATGCTTTTCTGCTAGATGGTAAAGACCAAAATAAAGCAAGACCTATATAACAAAAACATGTAACTTTTGTATTTGATGAGGTCAGTCAAGTCCCCTCAGGATTTATCCTGTAACCCTGTACCTCACTTTGTAGATCATTTGTCAGTGTCAGCCATGCGGATGAGTCACTACCATTGCATGACCACCTTGCTTTCTGTGAAAGCCTGAGAGAAAGTTTTCTCTCCATTTGACTCTCCTTAGGTTCACTATACATCATCAATCACATTCATCTGTGGCTCCATAATCGCCTTGATCAGAAAACTTGGGGCACAACTGAATACTATGATTCTTCTATGTCTTGGGTCTTCACTAACCTTGAAAGGCTATGGCCAAAATGTTGGATGATCTTTAAGCCCTTCCATTTCTCCAGTTTTTGATCTGTCAACTTAGGTTGCTACCCATCCAGAAGAGAAGCTAATTAGTACACTGCAACATATGTAGGTCAGTTTACCCTATCTGACTAAATTCGTTTTAGTTGTTGTTATACCTTTCTATTTGTATTTCTTCTTTTGATTTCTTATACTAGGGAGATTATATGATATTTTCACATGTGTGTCTGGTTTATTTCACTTATGAGTATATGTTCAATTGGCATCCACTTTGGGATAAATGCTTCAAGTTTATCATTCTTTATAGCTGAGTAATAATCCATTGTATAAAAATACCACATCTTTTTCAACCTTTCCTCATGTGAGGAGCATCTTGGTAGTTTCCAAGACTTTGTTATCACAAATTGTGCTGCTATAAACATATATATATATATATATATATATATATATATATATATATATATATATATATATCCCAATATGATAAGATGTTTTCAGTTTCTAAAGGAAAACTCCCAGTAGGGAGATAGCTGGCTTGAATGGGATTTCCAGTCCTACTTTTGTGAGGAGACTCCACACTGATCTCCACAATGGTTGCACCAGTCTACATTCCCAGAAGCAGTGGAGAAGTGTTCCCTTTTCCCCACAACCTCTCCAACATTTGTTGTTGGTTGATTTCCTTATGATAGCCATTCTTCCTGGAGTGAGATTGTATCTCAGTGTTGTTTTTATTTGCATTTCATGGATGACTAGTGATGTGGAGCATTTTTTCATATATTTATGTGTTTCTTTAATTTCATCCTCTGAGAAGTGTGTATTCATCTCAGATGCTCATTTTTGGATTGGGTCTTTAAATTTGAGGCCCCTAATATATCATAATTTTTATAAATTCTAGAGAGCAGACCTTTGTCTGAGTGCTTATTAGTTAAGATTTTTTCAAAATCTGTGAGTTGTTTTTTTTACTTTATGATAATTTATTTTGATGTGTAAAAACTTCTGATTAAGAGTTGATCCCATTTGTTAATTATTTCAGGTGTTTTCTGTGTGAATATATGTTTGTTCATGAACTCTTTACCTACCCATATGTCTTCAAGAGTTCCTCCTACTTTCTCTTCCAGGAGATCAAGTGTTTCTATCTTAATGTTTATATCTTTAATCCATTTTGACTTTAGTTTAGTTCATGGTGATAGAGCTAGGTCAAGTTTTAGTTTTTGGCATGTAGAAAGCCAGTTTTATCAGCACCATTTGTTAAAGAGGCTATATTTCTTCCAGTAAGCATGTTTGGCCCCTTTGTTGAAAATCAGGTGGCTGAGTGTGTTCATAGAGGCCTCTGCATCTTCTAATCTATTCCATTGATCCTCAGATCTATTTTGTTGCCATTACCATGCTGATTTTATCACAGTAGTTTTGTAGTATAATTTCTAGTCAGGAATTGTGATGCCTCTTGCCTTGTCTTTGTTAGCCAGGACTGCTTTGGCTATTCTAGGTCTTTTGTGGTTCCAAATATATTTTAGGAACAATTTCTTTATGTCTGGGATGTATGTTAGTGGCAGTTTAATAGGGATTGCATTAAATCTGTACAACAATTTTAGGAGTATGACCATCTTCACGATGTTGGTTCTTCCTATCCAGGAGCAGGGAATATCTTTCTATTTTCTGAAATCCTCTATACTCTCTTTTCTTAGGGTACTGTAATTTTCCATGAAAAGATGTTTGACTTCCTTGGTTGAGTGAATTCGAAGGTATTTCATTTTCTATGGTGCTATAGTAAAAGCTACTATTTCTATAATTTCCCTCTCAGTGTGTTTATTCTTTGTGTAGAGGAATGCTATTGACTTTTGAGTATTGACTTTACATCCTGCTATGTTACTGAATTTGTTTATCAATTCTAGTAGATACTTGGTGGAGTTATTTGAGTCTTCCAAATAAAGCATCATATCATCTGCAAAAAAAGATAATTTAACTTCTTCTTTACCTATTCTTATTCCTTTTATTTCTCCCTCTTGTCTAATGGCTATAGCTAATGATAACAAAACTATATTGAATAAGAGAGGTGATAGAGGATATCCTTGTGTCGTACCAGATCTAAGAGTAAAAGATTTCAGTTTTTCCCCATTTAGAATTATATTAGCCATTTGGTTGTCAGAGATGGCTTTTATCAGATTGAAGTGGAGGCATTCTTTTCCAGTTTTCTATAGGACTTTGAACATGAATGAGTGTTGGAGTTTGTGAACAGCTTTTTCTGCATCAATTGAGATAGATCATCATGTGGTTTTTAGATTTCATTCTATTAATATAGTGTATTACATTCCCATATTTTTGAATATTGAACCATTCTTACATCCCTGGGATGAATCCTACCTCTCATGTTGTATGATGTGCTTGATGATTGGCTGTATTCTATTTCCTAGGATTTTATTGAGGATTTTTGCATCTATGTTCATGAGGGAGATTGGCCTGTAGTTCTCCTTTTTAGTTGTGTCTTTCCCTGGTTTGGGAATCAGTATAATATTTGCATCCAGTAATGATTTTGGGAGGATTGCTTCGTTTTTCAATTTCATTGAAGATTTTGAGAAGTGTAGGATTATATCCGCTGTGAATTTCTTGTAGAATTGAGCTGTGAATCCATCAGGACCTGGACTTTTCTTTGTCAGCAGGCTTTTAATTACATTTCATATTTTATTGGCTATTTGGCATTGTTGAGAGTTGTTTTATCTTCTTGATTCAGTTTTGGTACTTTGTACCTTTCAAAGAATCAGCCCATTTCTTCTCTGTCTTCTATTCTTTCAGCATAAAGATTCTCAAAATAGCTATTGATAATCTTCTCAATTTCCGCTGTGTCTGTGGTGATTATACCCTTTGTGTTCCTTATTGCTTGTATTTGAAGTTTTTTCTTTCCTCTTTTTGATGAGGTTAGCTAGGGGCTTATCAATTTTTTTAGTCTTTCAAGTACCAGCTTTTTGATTTGTGGATTCTTTGAACTGTTTTCTTCATCTCAGTTGGATTAATTTCTACTCTAATCTTTATGATTTCTCCCCATCTTTGGGCTCTGGGTTTGCTTTGCTCCTCCTTTTCTAGATGTCAGATGTGTAACATTAAGGTGTTTATTTCTTCCCGTTCTGTTTTCCTAATGTGTGATTTTCCTTCTGAGAACTGCTTTCATCACATACCATGAATTACGATAGGTTGTGGTTGAATTCTCATTGAATTGTAGATATTACTGAATTTCTTGTTTAGTTCCATTGATTGCTGAGTGAGGTGTTGTTTAATATACATGCATTTAGCCAGTTTTTCTTCTCTCTTTTGTCATTTGTTTCCAGTTTCATTGCACTGTGGTTGGAATATGCATGGGATAATTTCTGTTTTCTTGCATATACTTAAGCATGACCTATGGTCTATTTTAGAAAATGGCTTATGTGCAGCTGAGAAAAATGTGTATTCAGCTGTGGTTGGGTGGAACATTCTGTATATGTCCACCAGGTACATTTGTTCCAAGGTCTGGTTCAGTTCTGCTACTTCTTTGCTAAGTTTTTGTCTGGTTGACCTATCTTTTTGAGAAAGGGGGGTGTTAAGGTCTCCTATTAAGACTGTGGTCTAAGATATTAGATTTTTCATGCCCATTAAGATTTGTCTTACATAATTGGGTGCTCCTGTGTTTGGTGCATAGACATTTATGAGTGTTACCTCTTCCTCTTGAATTTTCCCCCTAACCAATATATAGTGGCCTTCTTTGTGCCATTTGATCATTTTTGGTTTGAAGTTGAGATTATCTGAGAAAATAATTGCTACTCCTGCTTTTTTCTGAGGTGCTGGCACATGTAGTATTGCCTTTTCATCCTTCGACTTTAATCTATGAATGTCTTTGTGAGTTAAGTGTGTTTCTTGTATACAGCATATTGTTGGATTTTGTTTCCTATTCCATTGCGCCAGTCTCATTCTCTTAATTTGTGAATTGAGTCCATTTACATTGATGGTTATGATTGAAATGTGTTGTCTTATGATTATCATGTTATTTACCTACTATTGTTTATTCCTTTTTGTCATTTTTTAATTGTTTGCCCTATTTAGTGGTTCCTTCTGTTTTCATTTGTGGAATTCTGGTCATTGTGTTTCCTCTCTAAAATATCTTTCAGTAGCCTATGTAGGGATGGCTTTGTCATCATGAAATTCTTTAGTTGTTCTTTGTCATGGAAATATTTCACTTCTGCATCAAACTTGAAAGAGAGTTTTGTAGGATATAGTAGTCTGGGCTGGAATTTGTTTTCACAGAGGACTTGAAGAACTCTGCTCCATTCTCTCCTTGCCTTCATGGTTTGTGAAGTCAGCTGTAATTCTGATGGGTTTCCCTCTGAATGTGATCTCCTTCTTTTCTCTAGCGGCTTTCAATATATTATTCTTGAATTGGACTTCTGGGATCTTGACTATATATGTCTCAGTGTGTTTTTAGTTGTGTTGAGGTTGCTTGGCATTCTGTATGCTTAAGTTACCTGAGTGTCAGATTGTTTCCTCATATTTGGGAAGTATTCTGCTGTTCCTTCTGCCCATATTCTTTTTATATCATTTGTGTTGACTCCTTCTTTCTCATTGATGCCTATCAATCTCACAATGTTCATCCTGGCATCATTTTGTAGGTGATGGATTATTTTTTTCCTTCATCCTCTCTTTTTTAGTGATCCTTTCTCACCTTTTCTCTAGCTGCACCAGTGTCTTGAAGATCTGAAACTCTGTCTCACTTTCACTCAGTTGGTTTTTCAAACTTGTGATTATAAGTTTTTCTATATCTCTTTGACTCTGCTTAATGCGATCTATTTCTTTCCTGTATTACTCATTCAAGGAATCTGCCATATTTATAATCTCCTCTATTTTTTTCAATGTCTTCTTTAGAAGTAGCTATTAATTCTTTTACTGCAGAGTTTTTTCCAAATTGGATTTCCTCCATATATTTCCATAATTGATTCTCTACTTGAGATGCTACGATTTCAAAGATTTCTTTTTTTATTTCAGAAATTATTTCTGCTCTGAGTTCCTCTTTACCTTTCTGCTGTTGTTTCTTTGCTTGCGATGCTGTTAATTCATATGTTTCAGCTGAAATAGTGTTCTCTGGACTTGTTCTGGATGGGCATTGTGTTTCCCCCATGTGTTTCTGAATTTGATTCATTACTTCAGATGTTATGTATTCAAAATTTTCTTTTCTTATTTCAGGTGTTAATTCTGGTCTGAGTTCCTCTATACCTTTCTGCTGTTGTTTCTTTGCTTCTGACTCTGTTAATTCATTCATTTCAGCTGAGCTAGTGTCCTCTGCACTTATCATTGGTGGGCTCAAGGCCTGAGATTGCATTTTGCTCCTTGTCTTTGGCATTTTATATAGCACTGACATCTGACCTTTGGTTTAAGGCTTTGGTACACTTACAACCTTAGCTCATAATGAGATTCAGGTGCCAATCTATTAAGTTTGAGATTATCCAGTTATGCCTGGCCTGGATCTAGGTACTGTGTTCAGCTCCTTTTTGCTGCAGCCCTTCTGGCACAACTGTGAGCCTGTTGTTCCCTTCTGTTGTGCCAAAGCTCTCCCACACACTCACCGGGCTGTGCTAGGCTGGATCAGGAGCCGGAAGCATTACAAAAATTCTCACCCCCTGGATGAGCTTGGAGGCAGGGGCTCCAGGGAGTTGCAGAGCTGGCTGGGCTGGGGTGGATCAGGCTGAGTCTCAGAAATTTTCCCTCGCTCCAATCTTGCCGCTTTTAAAAGCAGCTCTGAAAGTCCTCTTTTGCGATTGTGTTTATTTGTGCTGTTGTGACCACCTCTGACTCCTTAATCCATTCAAAATATTTACCTTTTATGGTCGTTTTCATTTTGGAAAGAAGCCATAATTTGCACAGTACCAAGTCTTGGGAATAAGCTGTTGAAGGCACACCATAATATTTCAGTGAGTCTGCATCTCTATTGTAAGATAGCATAGGTAGCTTACACTCATGACAGGGGACTTCTAGAACTGCTTCAAAACATGGCAAGAAGATTGGGCTCCATGTATTTGAAGTATGTGTGTATTTGGAGGATTGTATTTTGTGGGAGTTTGATGGTAACTAATGCACTGAAATTATTTTTAAACGTAAATGCCCTCCATATATTTTTATCTCACCTCTCATGGTAATTTGAATTACTTCAGGAATGCCCTGGGAATTAGATATTTGAGAAAGTTTCGTATTGATTTCCAAGGTGGCTACAGCCACCTGCATTCCCAGCCACAGTGTAGAAGAGCTCCTTTTGCCCCTCCTTCCTCACCAGGATTTACTACCTTTGGTATTCTTCTTCTTCTTCTTCTTCTTCTTCTTCTTCTTCTTCTTCTTCTTCTTCTTCTTCTTCTTCTTCTTCTTCTTTTGTATTTTAGTGAAGGGTTTACAGGGTGTTCATGGTCTCACTGCTAAATCAGACTCCTAGTGATCCACCTGTTTACAGACTCCCAAGAGCTTGGATTACAGGAAAGTACCACCATGCCCAGTCTCAATTGCCATCTCAGGGCGCTCTGGAGGCAGAGCTGGCATGACGGGTGCAGGGATCAAACCCCTGCCCCCTGTGCCTGCTTGTAGGCATTTTAATCTGCTGAGCTATTTAGTTGGCCATATCTTTGTTATTCTTGACAGCAATTGTAACTGGGATAAGATGCAATACTGATGTTGCTTTGTGTTCTCTGAAGCTAAAGATTTAGAATATTTTTACAGATACTTACTGACCATTTGTATTTCTTTTTTTTTGAAAAGTCTATTCAGTTCATTTGAACACTAATTGATTGAGCTATTTGATTTTTTAGTGTTATGTGTTTTGTTGTTACTGTTGTTGATTGCACTTTTTTCTGTTACTGTTGTTGCTGGGAATCAAATTCAGGCTCTCACTCTTGCCAGGCAGGCACTGTGCCACAGAGCTAAATGCTGGTTCCCTAGTGTTATATTTTTATGATTCTTTATATATTCAGGATATTAAGCTTCTACTGGAAAAGTAGCTGGCAAACATTTTCTCCAATTTGGAAGCTGCCTCTTCATTCTCTTAATTGTTTCCTTTGCTAATCCCATTTGTCAATTTTTGCTATTGTTTCCTGTGCTATTGGAGTTCTCTTCAGGAAGTCTTTGACTGTTTAATAGGCTAATGCACTTAGAAATACCATATCACTAGTGCTATTACTAGGGTAATCAGGTTATAATTTTGTACAAATGGAATTTCTACAAGAATGACTTTTACCAGGTTATACATTTTTTTCTGAGTACTTCACTTTAAGAATTTTCTATCACTTGCCTCTTCAAATTTAACAAAATTTCTTAAGATACAATGTAAGCAAATAATGTGTTCCTTTTTCTTTTGACTCTTTTTGTTACTAATTGATTTTAATTAAGTCTGTTGTCTATTGTACTAGCTCCTTCCCTGTTTCTGGACACAATATCTAACATTGATAATTTAAAGAAAATGAGTCTAAGTTAATCTGGGTAGAGTCTGTGACTGGCTGGCTCCAAGGAAGAAATACCGTTGTAGAAGCATGGTGGAAGAGCAAAGCTGTTCATTTCATGACAGCCGGCAACCAGTGCACGGGAATAGTAATGAAGTAGAAAGGACAAGGAGCCAAACTTTGTTTCCCAAGCCACACTCTCATGACCCACCCAAACATACCTAGAAGTGTGCTGCACTAAATCCTGGGGTGTATGCCAAGGCCAGTCAAATTAAAACTGCAACTTAACTGTCAGAACTTACATCTTTATCCACTTACTACCTAAACATATTTGCTTAATCCATTCTTAATCTCCAAATAAGAATGATAGCAAGTTCATAATTCAGCCCAACATAATACCGCTATCCCATGTACATCTGGGAATTCAATAATATCTTTCCCAAACTCTAACCAGTTCCAGCATTTTCTGAAGTTCAAGAGCATGTCTCTTCTCTATGACTAATGGTTAATTCTTGGCTGTGAATCTCTATAAAAATCAAAAACAAATCATGTAATTCCACGGTACAATAGCACAGATTAAACATTCCCATTCCAAAAAATGAGAAAGAAGACAGAAATGAACTTAAAATAAAAGAAACAGACTAAAGAAAGATTGAAACATTATGTTCTGTAGCTCCATGTCTGACATCCTAGTTCCTAGGAATAAAATGTGAGTTCCAGGGAGCTTTGGCAGCCTACCCCCTTCAATCCCTGTTGATTGCAATCCACATGCCAATCTCTTGGGCTATTTTCTGTCCCAGCTTGAAGATATCATAAGCACATATTTTATGTTCCTGATATTTTCACCTTCCTTGGATTGTCACTGCAAATTTGGCATCATTTCCAATGCTTCATATGTCTCAGGGGCTTTTTGCATGGCCATCTGAGCCTTCCTTTCAGATCTGTGTGAAAGCCTTTCTAGTCCCATAAACTCTATCATTCTGTATGCCTGTAAAATCAGAATCTTGTGAATAACACCATGGTAGTCTGTCAGTGGAAGCAAAGATTAGGCTTTGTAGATCTATACTTGCTACACCCCCTGAGTTCTTGGATGACTAAAAATGGCTGAATCACAAGAAATCAGTACCTCAGCCATGCATTCTTGTGCTGTAGTCTGTTGACCCATTTTCCAATGAAAGGCTGGTATTTTTGAGTCCTTGAGTTTGTGGTGCACAGAGTCTTGCTGATTCCTGAGATGTTCTCAAGGCATCTTTCTTCTTGCCTCTACAAAGTACTTGGTTTCATTTCATGGCCCTATCTCTTTAGCAGCCACAGCTCCTGTGATCCTAACTTTACACGTAGTTCCATCTGAGCCAAAATTTAAGTTTTTCAAATGTCTTCTACTCTATGTTTTCTCCCAAATTCTCAAAATAAATCTGACCCAAAGCAGCCAGCAATACTCAGCTACTACAGCTAGAATGTTAGGCTATCTCTAAAGTTCATCCACCAAATTATTTAATCCATCACTCTTAATCTCAGTCTATCACTAGGTCACAGTTGCTTTAGTGAAGTTCTGTGTTCTTCTTTCTTTCTTTCTTTCTTTCTTTCTTTCTTTCTTTCTCTCTCTCTTTCTTTTCTAAATGTATTTAGTACAGGTCTACAAGGTCTCTCTACACAGATCAGACTCATAGTGATATTCCCCTGTTTTCAGCCTTCTAAGTGCTGGGAGCATAGGCACACACCACCACTGCCTGTTTCAGTCACCATCTCAGCAAGTTCCAGGTGTGGGGTCAGCACAACATTCAAGTTATTAAGAAAATGAAAATTCAATAGAAAAGGAAAAATTTTGAACACATCAGAGAAAAAGATGAATCCAAATTTTTGACAAGATTTTTAATATTATTTATAATTCAAGGAGACTAATCAGTTTTGCAATGAGATTGACAAAGATAAAGAAGGTTGCTCACACAGGATTGAGAAATGCATGAGGAAAGCGTCACTACCATATATTTATTCCAGAAGCATAAATTGGTGTTAAACCTTAACGAAAAGTAATTTAGCAATAGTTGTAAAGTGTCTATGAACATAAAAGCTATTATTTCATTTACTGTGTGTGTATAGGGAGAGGCAGAGAGAACAAGAGAGACAGAAAGATACAGAGAGACAGATGGAAAGAGAGAGAAAGAAGGAGAGAGGGAGAGAGAGAGAGAGAGAAAAGAGAATATTGATTAGAATATGGGTATTTCTTTCGCCTCTGGTCTGAATAGTGGTCTTTAAGGAGCGAAAAAGATGGAAAAGGAAAGTGCATTCAATTTATTCCTTTCTGAGACTTACAAATGTTGTTATTATTTGGCAAAAAGCACTGTGGGAAAGGAAGGATGGGAAAGACAAAAAGTAGAGCAGTGAAAAGAGAGAAAGAAGGGAGCCAGAATGAAGAGAGGGAAGAAAGAAGAAATTCAATAATAAGAGGATGTGTAGTTACTAAGATGGAAAAAAGCACAATATGGAAAGATTTTCCATGTTGTTCAACTAACCTAAAATGAACATGAAGGATGACTTACCCTTTTATAATTTGTAAAAGCCTAAAAAATTACTAGCCATGCACATACTTACAAGAAAAATTAGAAATAGAAGACTGGACTACCTGAGATTGGCTTCATGCTTGATATAAATCATGTGAACTCTTTGCTTGCTTGCTTGTTGTTGTTTTAGAGACAAGATCTTGTTGTATAGTTTAGGAGAACTTTGAGCTCACTGTGTAGCCCAGGCTGGCCTCGAACTCACACCAATCTTCATGCCTCATACTCCTGTGTGCTAAGAATACAGGCATGCACCACCATGCTTGGATACATGTAAAAATTTTTATGTTAGCCTTTCTGTTTAAGTATCAACTGCGTTTATTACAAATTTTAAACAGATATTTAGGTTTATTTTTTTTAACTCCTGTGCTTCATTTTTGAAATTGATTTAGCATTTTATTTATTTTTTGTCAGAACTTTTATTTAGCTACACTGATTTAAATGATGACACCTGCTGTCTTTTCTTTCCCATTTTCCTTCAAGTATATGGAAACCAGAAGCAGGAAATATGGGAATGAAATATGAAAAACACATTTCAATCTTTCAGAGAAGTCTGTAAACTAAGTTATTTTTTCTAACTGGATGATGACTGGGAGAAGACCTAACGACTGTCAGTTGGTGCTGAAAGAATCCTTTCTCATTTGTCTCCAGAATCCTTTGAATGGAAAATGACACATGAAGAAATGAACTATGGAGAAATGTGAAGACCTGTATTGCAAATATTTGCTGAGCAGACCTGCTAATGCAAGCAGTTCTGCCAACACACCTGACTTCCTCTCTGTTACTCCCTTTTACTCCATCTACTTGAGTGACTCATTCCGTTCAATAAAATAATTTATATCGCTTTTTCTGCTATCACTTAGACTGTCAGAGAATTCGATTAAAATGGCATCAGTAGGCTTCCCTTTTTAACAGATGATTATAAAGAGTAGCCACTGATTTTTGGCAAGGTGATAATTATAAGGAGTAAACACCAACTAGGGCAAAAAGAACCTGGGAAAGTACCATGTATTAATTACAGCAGAATGTTCCAATCATTCTGTTTTCAGACAGTCATTTTCCAAAATTTTAAATGCTTGTAGTTGGCCCTCTGACCAGGATTGAAAATATGAATAGAATTCATCTGTACTGGACATGTACACACTTTTTTTCATTCTCCAAACCATACAGTATAACTGCATAGCATTTTATTGGCATTGTAGTTAATCCTGGGATAATTTAAAATATACAGGAGAATGTATACAAGCTATATGCAAATAATACAACATTAAGAGACTTGAGCATCTTGGATTTTGGTATCCAAAAAGATTCTGGAGGCAAGGGAAAACTAATAAGATTGCATCTAGTTGGCAGTTTAATAGTAGAACTTTGCTTCTTCACTTGGGTTAATGGGCCTGTGTGGGTGGCAGTTCCTTCCTTATTACTGACCTCAGGACAGTGTGCCCCTCTTCTGGGCACAGGGCTCTTCAGACACTTTGTTTGGGCTGTTGGCTCATCAGTGCTTCTTCTGTCGGTTATTCCTTAGACCTGTGGTCATTTGTAAGCCAACCACGTTGAGTCCTGGCCACAGCAGGGACTCAGTTTTTTCTCTGATTTCAAGGGATATTAGCTGTTCGCTCCTTCCAGCAAATTCTGTGTATAGGGTCCACATGGGTCTTTGCTGGTAAAGGTGTTTAATAAGTGATTTTTTCTATCCCAGGTGGTATTGAAGAAGCTGCGCATTCATTTACAAGATGATTATGGAGGATAACTTTGAATCAAGATTGATAATATCCAGAATGAATTCTTTTGATTTTCTCCAAAACAAGAGTGTATGAATATTCATTCATTTTTCTTCCAAAGTGTCGCCACTGAGTACAGATATGAGACATTTTCCCCTGCAGAATCTTGTAGCAAACTGACAAGTTGATCATTACAGTAGTTAATTATCATTGCAAAAGTTTCATGATTAAGGAGGGGTCATGGTAAACATGACAGGGAACTTGTGACCAACCAGCAAGAAATAGGAACCAAACCAAGAAAGCTACATGGCAATGGAACCTTCTGTGAAATGAGATAAAAGGGGACAGTCCTTGGGAACCCTAAGGTCATGCAGCATGACTGGAATGTGGGGACCAATGATAGGGAGGGTCACAAACAGATCTAAATTCTTTGGAGGTGCATTTTGTTTTACTGGGGCTTTTTTGGCTTTTTAAAAAACACAACAATAAAAAATAAAAATTACACGGAATTTCAAAACAAGATGTTAGGAAATTACCAATAGTTATTATATTGCATATGGCTATCTTCAAAGTAGACACTCAGATTACCAGACATAGGGATGTAAGATTGATCAGACAGTATAAACACTAATTTTTTCAATCAATAAATAGAAATTAGTAGTACAATTATCCCAGCTAATATATATATATATTTTTTTTCTTTTCTCCTTTCTCCTTTCCCACATCCCAGTTATTTTTTTTTTTTTTTTTTTGGAGCAGTATGTTTCCTTTTAAAATGCCATTAGACTGTAAAATACTAATAACTAGAAAATATTACCAAATATTCAGTTATTAAAATATACTGTTACTTTTTTATTTTTTCACATCATAGTCCAAATCATATTTTTAGTTGCAGTTTGTTGGTTTTAATCTTAAATCCCTTTTAATTTAGGGTTTTAGTTCCTTCTTTTTTAATCCCCAAATGAATTTATTTGGTGAATAAATTGCATTGATTTTTTGAGAAATCTCCGCACTGATTTCCACAGTGGCTATAGCAGTCTACATCACCACCAGCAGTGGAGAAGGGTCACTTTTTCCCCACAGACCTTCCAGAATTTATCATTGTTTGATTTTTTTTATGACAGCTATTTTTTCTGGGGTTAGATGAAACTTCAGTGTTGCTTTAATTTGCATTTCCCAGATGACCCATGATGTTGAACATTTTTTATATATTTATTTGACATTTGTTTTGCTTCATCTGAGAAGTGTGTATTCATGTCAGATGCCCATTTTTGAATTGAGTATTTGAAATCCGGTGGTCTGCTTTTTTTTTTTTTTAATCCTTTATTTGTTCTAGTCCTTTGTCTGAGGGACAGTTAGATAAAGTTTTTCTCAATATGTAGGTTTGCTTTTCACTTTGTGATTTATGATGTGGAATTTTAAACATTTTTCTGCTCCAAACGAATAAATAAACCTTTCTAGTGCACCAATTCTAATTTTGAGCTGTACTTTTTAATTATGTGTATTTGTGTGTATGTATATGTGTGCATGTGTGTGCTCAATAATGCTGTCAAGAAACAAGCCCTGATCTGACTCTGAACTCTTACTACAGTTGGAAAAATATAAAAATATATAAAGAGAAGCAACCAAACTCAGCGTTGCAAGTGTGATCCCTCATTCAGCCTGGGCAGCAACTCTGAAGACAGGTGGTCCACTCTCAGAACTTGAATTATTCAACACAAACTCAGAGCGGTTTTCTCTAGCTGTGGTCCTGTCATGGTTTGGGGGTTTTTCAACGGGAACAGTACAATATGTGACACATATTATAAGATTATTTTATAATCACCCAAAGATTCATGTACACGAGTGAAGGAAATTTGTCCACACACTAAAGATGAAAGAATTCAGCTGAGGTCCTGGATCCTAAGATTCTGCATGAGCACAGCTAAAACTCAAGAGCTTATGACAATGCTTCCCACAGGTCCTATTAGAGGTCTAGAGCCCATCACAATGTCTCATGCAGACCTGCTTCGTGGATCTGCACTGGAAAACCCAAAGGTCAATGGAGGAAGCTGGAAAATCTATGAAGGATCTATACTAGCAGGCTGAGGACTCTGAACTGGAGCTAGGAAGCAGCAATGTTCAAGGTAAGCACCAAAACTACCCTAAGATATCATAGCTATTGATAAGTCCCAAGCTCCTCCAGAGAAGAGGAAAGCTGAGTTCCCATCAGGAAAGCCAATGGGACAGGCTTCTCCATAAAGCTCAGAAATGCACCATCTGAGAAATAGACCAGAGCTCCCCCAAAATGAACATCGGCTTTCTTAGAAACAGTGGTGGTCCTGAGCTCCTCCTTGAACAAGAACGGCCAGGTTCATCAGGAAAGCCAGCATGAAAGGTCCTCCAGCTGAAAAGCCCAAGAGAACCAACACCTTGCAGCACCTCCAACAGTTTCCCCAAACAGCTACCGTGGCAGCCTCTCAACAATTTCTCCTTTCTACCTCTAATGCTGGTGACAATAGTCCTCAGGTGGACCTTACACATCTAGCGCCATGCTATTTCAATTCAGCTGGATATAACAAGTTCACCACCAGTTAACTATAAGTCACTAAACCTTAGGACTTATGTGACAACTTGCCAAAGGATCAGAAAGTAGACTCAGTTGTGGAGAAAAAAAAAAGTATAGAAAGTGTTGCTTGCACTTTATAAATATAAATTTAAAATTAAACTTTATTTTTTACAAAAATCCTATTAGTTATAACATTCATATTTCTTAACATTTTTCAGGAAAAAAATTATTTTTCTGCAGCCTGCAGAGCTCTGGTTCATTTTTCTTAAAACATGTGTTCACGTCAATTGCGTATTAATGTTTTTATATTTGCATGCTTCCTTGTCATCATGATGCTATATTTTATACCAAATTTTAAAAACTGAATCAGTATCTTCACAGAGATTGGCTAAATTGGTGAAATTATGATTTCCACAGTTCAAAGAAAAAATTTGAAAGATACTGAAATTCAGGAGGTTGCATTCATGCTAATTTCGCTAGGTAGCTTCAAAAACAAAAAGATAAAAAAGTACAATGCAGCTAGAAAGTGAAACAATAAATATCAGGAAATTTGATTTTATTTGGTAAGCAATCCATTTCTTCCTTTTTTCAATTTAGCACCATGTATGAAACATTATCAAGAGGATTCTGAAGACATTGAAGTTTATATATATTGTAAAACAAAGCTCGGCGTCTTGCCTAGCAAGCAATTTGATCTTTCCATGGGTACCAACTAATATTTTCCACTATTCATTAATTTTGTGGCAAATGTAAATATACTAGAAACACAGAATCATTATTCAAAGTTATAACCTTTCTTTAAAAATGCAAATTTAAGTCAACATATTGAGAAGAAGATGTCCTAATACCACAAAGCATGTGGTAAATATCACATGTGCCACAGAGATCTGTGTTCTCAAAGATGGTAGAAAGAAGTGTAAATTAAGTGGATGTTCCTCGTCATCAATGGTAGTCAATGTGAGTGAGTGATAATTAGCATTCTGTGCCAAAAGAGATTTAACTTTAACTGTACCAATCCACTGACAGTGTGTAGGGATCTTTTCTTTGCAAATATGCAACATGTATAATTTTTTCTGTTATCCTTTTAAAACACTTACTCTAAAAAACTAAAATGCCTAAAAAATATTCAGTGTTTTCTGCATTCTAGGCCAAACAGCACTTGATTTCAGTACTTGCGGTGTGGGTAAAATAGAAAACAGAAAAAGGCAAACTCTTCCCTTGTCCCTCTGACAACTAAGTATGCTCCAACTGACAGCTACCATTCCCCCTCTCCCACATATCCTTGAGCTCCTTCTAGAATCTCTCAGTGTGGCCTGAGGCAACTATCCCCAGGGTCTTCCTGCCACCCCTGGAGTTACTTCACAGCCACCCTACAGGGCTTGATGACAGGACACACAGCAAATGACAGCTGAGATGCCCTTCTTCTGCCGCTCTCCATGCAGCTCTGTCATCTCTTCTGCCTCCTTGGGGAACAGCTGGGAAACTGTATCTGAGCAAACAAAGATCAGGGCAAGGGTAGGGATGCACTATTCTTATTCCTGAAATCTCTAAGACCTAATGAGCTATCATCATGGCTGCTGACACCCCTAGAAAATCTTGGAAAGTCATGATCTCAGCCCCAATATTTTTGCAAAGGTGCTGGACCTGTCAATCAACTAGCTGTTTTTTTTTCTGAAGTTTCCCCAGTTGTCCTCATGACAAATGCAGCTGTCCTGGAAAGCTGTCTTGGCCCAGAAAACTAAAATCATGGACAAATCCCAGATGACTCTGCCTTTCTGCTATTCTTGATAACTTCATCCTGTGACTTATAGATAACTCTGGTGAACCAGGCTTGAGACTTTGACCAACTCTAGATGACTCTAGCATGCATGAACTGGAACTAATGCTAAATCTGTGAAATGTTCAATTGTTCTTGTGCAGTATTATAGTTTATACCTAGATATCCCTTGAAGCCTCATGCAATCATGGATGGGGGCTTTTCATATTCATAAGTACGTTAGCTCACTGACTGTTATGCCCTGAAGTGAAGGCTGGTCCAAGAAGGTATGAACTGGAAAGTTATATCTCCCTCCCCTTTCCTTGATCTCTTTCAGCTTCCTGTATATCCTTCTACGAGTAGTTCTCTCTCACCCTCCTCTGCCATACTGCTGTACCTTGGAGCCAGTCAACAATGAAATGAAATTGCCACAAGCTGTGGGCCAAATGAAACCTCTCCTCTTTTCAGTGGTGGTTGTCAGTTATTGTATCCTAGTGACAAAATATAAGATATTCTCTCCAGTGCTGCTATGTAGAAGCAATACCCCCTCACTCACTCCTTGGTTTAGTCCAAGTGGGCTCACTCTGATATACTAACCCCCAGGTCCAAACAAAGCCTTGCTCAAATGTAAATGCACTACAATTTGTATTTGTAATGTGGTCCTGTAACTCTACTCATGATTGCTTACTTGGGTGTGATTAGAGGTCACACACACAAAATATCATTAGGTGTCGTTATCCCTAAAGAGTTCCACAAACAAGCTGAAATCAGCAACTCTGACTGAAGAGATTGATCTAGCCTTTGGCAGAGACCTGTCTCAGAAAATCATGAAGAAGCTGCAGGGTTTTCAAGGGAAACAATCTTATACAGAACACATAATTTGTAAGACTTCTATAATATTCACCCAAGGTATCAAATAAAAAACAGTACATGAGATCTGTCCATCCCCTAGAGAAATCAAGAATCCGGATGAAAGCCTGGATCCCATGCCAATGTCCTCCATGAGTCCAGTTGAAGACCTACAGTTCACGGCAGTGTCCTCTACATATCCAGTAGGAGGCCTAGAACCAACCACAGTGTCTTGTGCAAGCCTATGGATCTGCAATGGAAGGGCACAAAGGTCAGTGGTGGAAGCTAGAAAGTCTGTGTCAGTGAGATGAAGGATCTGTGCTGCAAGCTGAAGAATCTGCACTAGAGCCAGGAAGTGATGATCAATGTAAGGATCAGAACTCTCTGAAAAGAACTACAGCCACCCTCAGTGCCAAGCTCCTCTGCTGATGAGTATAGATGAGTTCATATCAGGAAAACCATCACAACAACTCCAGGAGAGTCATCAGCACACCATCTTCCCTCCAGGACTTTTAA
The DNA here is from genome assembly GCA_004027165.1 of Ctenomys sociabilis. Classification (NCBI taxonomy): domain Eukaryota; kingdom Metazoa; phylum Chordata; class Mammalia; order Rodentia; family Ctenomyidae; genus Ctenomys; species Ctenomys sociabilis. Next base: position 65,505 of record PVKA01007713.1, read on the forward strand.
CTTGTGGACAACTATCTTCAAGTGAGCCTTTCACGCCCAGAACCACGTTGATTCAGCTCAGCTGGATGTTACAAGTTGAAAATTAATGACACTATTGGATCCCTTGCTGATGAGTGGTTGATATAAATGGCTGGGAACTTTTGAGAGCTGCAGTACCGAAGGCTTGGGGAAACTGGTACTCAACAGTTCAGGGATGCTGATAGAACTAAAGTACCTGAAGCCATTCGCACAGTGCTACGTACAGAGAATAGACGAGGCTGCCAGGTCTGGTATCTGAAGCAATGTACCATGAATTTGAGACTTTAATGTTTCATACAAAAATACACATTCTGGGGTTGGGGGGAAAGCTCAGTGGTCTCAGAACCTGCCTGGCAAGTGCAATGACCAGAATTCAACTTCCAGTTCCGCATGTCATGCTGGTCCCAGAATCCCAAGCACACCATGCTGGCAAAAACCAGAAATGGTGACACATGACTGCAATCCCAGTGTTGGGGAGGCTGAAACGTGATGAGTACTATGAGTCTAAACTATGTAGTGAGAACCTGTGTCAAGTAAATAAATAAGTAAATAAATAAATAAATTCCAAAACTACACATTCTCTTTAGATCAAAGTTACAACTCGTTGAGTGTTTTCTAGGTAGAAGTCATTTTACCTGTATCTTACATAATTCTCAATTCAAATATATTAAAACATTGTTTCCCAGGGCTGGTGAGATAGATCAGCAGACTAAGCAGACTTAGGTAAGCACAAGAATCAGGGTTCAATCCATTGCACCACATGTTGTCCCAGCCCTAGCCCCGGGTACACTGATTTGGGCACAGAGACGAGGCATGGTGATGCACATCTGTAATCCCAGCACTGGAGAGGTTGAAATCAGGAAGAGCACTAGGAGTCCTAGCAGTATAGTGAGATCCTGTACAAAATACATTAAAAAAATAAATGAATTTTGAAAGAGATATTGTTTCCTTGATAAAACAGTAATAAAGACTTTAAAATATTTAATAATACTTTGCTTTTTAAAGTCTAATTTAGATCTTAAAAGTATTTTGTGTGTGTGTTTTTTTTGTTCCATTTAGTAAATTTGCTAAATTTACTATATACTTTCTTTTGGGGTCAATAGACCTCAAAGACCTCTTGCAGTTGGTATGGTTTCTATAAGATGTTAGAATGTGTATCTACCTGTTTATCCACCTAATCTATCTACATATCTCATATACATAATAACATCTGGTTGTGAATAGAAACTTAATTTTCATAATTCATGTTAATTGTTATTATTCCAGTACAGGACTCAGGAAACACAACTAATGCCAGGAGATATTGCATAAATGGTATCTCAAAGACATCCAGGCAACTAATTATCTAAAGGCAGGAAAAATGCATTGTGCAGTGCTTTAAAGTGCTGTTAAATGAAAGAACACAAAACTATCACATAATAATTTATTTATTAGTATCATAAACAAAGATTACGCAAAAAGAATATTTCATATAGGCAAGTAGACTGCCAAATGAGACAATTTGTTTTCCAAAGCACATATTTGGGCCTAATTTCTTCAGTTTAACTGTCCTTGTGTTTCCATCAATCAAATTAATGTAAACAGTTTGCTAAGTTCTATGTTTGGTTGACTGGACATACTTATTCAATTTGTTATTGTCTCTTAGAGGGAAAATACTTCCTGCCAGCCTGTATTTGTGAACTGGGTCAAAACTGGCTGAGGTTACTGAGCAGATGAACACCAGCACCCCATCCACCTAAACCAAGACAGCAGCATGTAGGATGGGCCTCCCAGGTGGGAGAATTTAATCAACATCCAGAGCTGCAGCTCCCCTTGCCAGCCTGGATGCATGGGAAACATTGCCAAAGCTGCTACTGGAAGGAATATGACCACTTGGGGAATCATATTTTTTATCACAGCAGAAAGATATTTTGTTTGATTATACCCAAGAAAGATTTTGTTTTCCCTTTGGAAAAGCCACTTATAAATTAAAATAGCTAGCATTTTCCAGTTTGACCTTTTATCTTTGATAATGTATGGCATCTCAACATTGCTCTATATGCATAAACCACACATTGCCTTATGGGAATTTCTTCCCAAAGAAAATGAAAGCCTGTGGAACCTGACTGTGGATTCACTCATCAGGTCCTGTTAAGCTGCCCTCGGTAAAGGTATTATCAAAACCGCTAAGGTCTTTTTCTCTTCCATATTTTATTGATAAAATTTGTCCTATTTTTGCATCCTTCCCCAGACCCAGGGATGTTTGGGATAGAAAGTGGCTATTAGAACACTTCTTCTATCTTGTCCACATGTTTAGCTTAGGCTCTCTCGTAGCAGGCTCTTAAAGCATATGTGGTCTCACAGTAATCAGACTGCTTACCTTCCCTCAAAATGTGTTCCAAGAACAGAAAGTTGAAGCTGCTAGCAGTGTGCAACCTGGCTGGGAAAATGGCATGATATCACTCTTACAGATTATGAGTGCTGAAAGCATCTGGAGAATCCACATTTATAGGAAAGAGCTACATACCCCACATTTAAGCATCTGCTGTACATTTTAATTCACTATGTAGCCTCTTAATAGCTAATCTACCTACTGCTTCACTGAAGAAAATGAAGTCATCAGAGAGAATCCCCTCAAATTCCAGACACACCGATGCATGTGCATCTATGTCCTTATTTAAAAGCTTCTATCTCTCAAGAGTGACCATGTTGGCTTCTTTATTCTTTGGCCAGTCCTGCTACATCCTGACCCTTCCTATCTTCTCAGTTATTTGTTACCAATTCTTCACCTTTTCTTCTTCATCCTCTCTTTCACTTCTTGTTTCATTTAACTTTAACTTGTCCTTACCTGAACGAAGTTTTCTTTTACCTTGAAAGGCCCATGATTCAAAGACCACTTCAGCTTACAACTTATCATTACTCTTTTTGTGGGAAATGTTTTTTTTAATAAAAAAGTGGGCTCTGTCTTCGTTAGGATATATTTATCAAAATACAATTAAGTACGCCCTGAATATTTATGTTTATTATAATTTGTTGTTATTAATATATGTGTTTAATAATAAATGCATTTGTAATTAAAAACTTATGCCTGTGCAAGAAAAAGGAGGTAAAATTGGAGAGAAACTGAAATCAGTTCTTTCAAAATAATTGTGCTGTATAAATATTTATGATACAAAGGTTATAATTAAACTTCTGAAACTATTTTGCTCTAATGAAAATAATTTAACATTGACTATAACATTTCATTTGGGAATGCCTGGTAATTAAAAAAAGTTGAAGCCGGGCATGGTGGCGCAGGCTTGTAATCCCAGCACTCAGGAAACTGAGGCAGGAGGATTGTTGCGAGCTTAAGACCAGCCTGAACGGCATAGTGAGACCCGGTCTCAAAAAGACAAAAAAAATTAATAAAAGGCGACCTACATATTATTTGCAAATACAATAAAACACTTATATTTTATTTTTATTTATTTATTCACCTTTTTATTTTTCATTTTTTGCAGTACCAGGGGTTGAACTCAAGCCCTTCTGCTTGCCATGGAAGCACTTATTCCACTGAGCCATTTCCCCAGCCCCTACACTTTGAATTTAGCAATCCAACTCCTATAAATATGTAGAAATAGAAATGCCAATTCTTGATATGATATACATGAATATAAGAATCATTTCTATAAAGGAAAAATTACTGGAAACAAATTGAACATGTATAAATAAGGAATAAACAATTATAGTCAAATTTACATTATTCAATATAATAAAACGGTAAATTAGGTTTATGATCATTGACTTAGTGGGATTATGATAATACATTTTACATGATATAAGGAAGACATTGAGATGTGTATAAAATATAAGCCCAGGGCCAGCCTGGTAGTTTAACAGACTAAAGCGCCTGTGTAGGAAGAGCATAGCAACTGGGGTTTGATCCCTGGTGTGCTGTACTGGCCCTGCCCCCCAGGTGCGCCGAGAAGGAGACTGAGACTGGGCATGGTGGCGCACCTAAAATTCCAGCGCTTGGGAGGCTGAAAACAGGAGAATCACTACAGGTCTGATCTATGTAGACCCTGACAACCCTGTAGATCCTGCCCTAAATACAGGGGGGAAAATTTTATAAATAAATAAATAAATAAATAAATAAATAAATAAATAAATAAATTTTATATATATTATGAACTTGGAGAAACTTAGAAAAGAATGCACCTCATAAATTAACTTCAGCTATTGGTGTGGCATTGTGTACGCAATAGGGTGAAGGAAGCGGAGAAAGGGAATCTTTCTTTTGAAGACAATGAAAAAGCTATACCTTTTAATTTGGTCCTTAGTTGATATAAACAAATACAAAATATATCCTGTAGATTCAGAAGGACTGAAAAAAAGCCATTATCCTTTCTGAAAGCCAGGGAAATCTTTATTCATTCATTTTACATGAAAAAAAAAAATAGCTAGGAGTCCTTTCCAGAAATTCTTTCTGATAGTCCTAAAAGGGAACAAATCCTCACAAGAAAAGATCCTAACTTCCTTAAATTTTAGGTTTGTGTGTCTTCTGCTCAGTCACAGTTTCACAAATGATGATTATTATGTACTCTATTCAAAAAACCCTACAACCTGGGTTTAGCATGCTTAATGTGCAGTTACTGTGGTCTGCTCTAACACTCAGACAGCACTGGCTTCTTCGCCTTACTGTTTTTGAATATTGGGTTGAAATTTGAAAAATGGCGACATTGCTTGTGAGTGTGAACAATTATCCTTATTTTTTATATTTCCATGGAGATTTCTACTCCACTGACCAGGGAGGAACATTTTTACTCTCTCCTGGGCCTCTTCTACATGCATGGGAAGTTTATTTGGGAAAGACATGCTTTAAAGGGGAGCTACTTTTACACCTTATTTTATCTTTTAAGCTATGATACAGAAAAGGTTATGTTCACTGCTCATCAAACTCTCAAATATGCTTAGATATATTTTATCTACAGATATTTTATCTATATCTAATATATTTTCTGGATCTATGAAGTAGGGCTATGCACTCCTGTGCACTACGTTCTTAACTCATTTGCAGGTTTAGAAGGTCTTTCCTTGTATCTCTATGTAAATTTATTGATTGATTGATTGATTGATTGATTGATTGATTGTCTTTTTAAGGCAGTGTTTCTCTACACAGTTTGGCCTGGATTTGAACTCTCTTTTTTATGGTTTCTTAAACAGAATGCCAATGAGAATTAAAACAGAAAAATTTACAAGTGATACAGAATTTCACTTAACAAAGTAATATGAATTTCACAGCACTTGTAATACATGATATTGTCTTCCAACCAGTTACTTATGTTATCAGATATATGTATATAAAATTGGAAGGAAAAAAACTTTTAAAAATGGAAGAAGGAAAAAATATATAAGTTAAGAAGAGAAAAAGTGCATAAATTGAAAAAGGACAGAAAACAATTAATATTATCTGTTCCTTTCCATAGAACAGCAGAAATGTATAGTTGTACAAAACATCCTTCTTACATGCCTAGATAAATCTCTTTCCCCCACTACCTCTCCTGTCCTTCTCCTCAACTCAGTAACTCTTTCCTTTTGAATAAGTTCATTCCCTTTTCCAGGAATGTACTGTACCCTTCAGAATCTATTTTTTAATTGCAGGTTCTCACACTAAGGAGGCAATATAATGTTTGCACATGCAAATCTGATTTACTTCACTTAAGAGTATGTTCTCTAGTTGCATTCATTTATCAAAAAAAAAAAAAAGACTCAAATTTTCTTACTTTATAGCTGAAAAATACTCCACTGTGCAAAACTTTATCTTTTTTATCCATTCTTTAGTTGATGGGCATCTGGGTTGCTTCCAGGATTTAACAATGACAAAGTGTGCTTCTATAAACATGGGTGCACATATATCACTGTGCATAGGTTTTCAGTTCATCTTGAAAAATACCCAGGAGGAGAATAACTGGCTTGAATGAGATCTCCAATTCCAGCTTTGGAAGAAATATCCATGCTGATTTCCATAATAGTTGTACCAATCTGCACTTCCACCAACAGTGGAGAAGGGTTTCTTTCTCCACAGACCTGCAGCATATGTTATTGGCTGACTTCTTCATGTTAATCAAGAAGTAGAATATATTTACTAGGGAAAAGAAAGCTTCTGTCCAAGACAAGGACAGCAAGGAGGCCAGAGTGGATTGTGTGGGAAAGCTGTCTCTTCCAGGGACTTTTTATAGGTGGGCATGAGGTGGGACAAAACTATGGTCAATCAATGGGATTATAAGCTCTATTGCTAGCTAAAATGTATTAAATCCAGTACCAAATAAGGAAGCAAGTCACTTAGCAAGCAGGCATGAGAAAGGGTCTCTTCCTGTAGGGGGTTGGTTTGTGACTCATTTGGGCTCTTTCAAGGTCATTGATACTTATTTAGAAAATCAATCACTGATGCCCATCCCTAAGGAAGTATGTGGCTGCATTTGTTTACTCTTTTGTCTTGAGGTCTGGCCCAAAGCAAGAGTGTCTGTCTCTTCCACAGTTGCAAAGTCATGTTAATCATTCTTTCTGTTATGAAATGGAATCTCAGTGTTGTTTTAATTTGCCTTTCTCAAATGACCAATGATGTTGAACGTTTTTTCATATATTTACTTGCCATTTGTATTTCTTTATCTGAAAAGTATATATTCATCTCAGATGCCCAATTTTAGATTGGGTCTTTGAATTTGGAGGGCCTGATTCTTAAATTCTTTATATGTTCTAGACAGGAGGACTTTGTCAGAGTGACAGTCAGCTATAATTTTTTCCCCCAGTTTGTGGGTTTTCTTTTTTACTCTGTTGGAGATTTGTTTTGAAGTGCAGAAACTTTTCACAAAGATGAAATCCTAGTGGTTGATTCTCTGAATGATTTTCTGTGCAGTTTAGTTTTTGTTCATGAACTCTCTGTACCTATCGCTAGGTGTAGGTGTAGACTTATCTGTATGCCAAGTTCTTTTCTCATGTTTGGAAAATTTTTTGCTAGTGCTTCTGCTAATAGTATTTTATGTCATTGTGCTGTCTCCCACTGTTTCACTGACACTTATTATTCTTTTATGATTTTTTTCTTTCTGTTGTCTTGTAGCTGGTGAAATGGTATTTCTTGGCTCCTTATTGGTTTGTTTGTTTTTTTCTTTTATAGTACAAGGTCTATAGGATCTCGTTGCACAGATTGGACTCAGTGATCCTCCTGTTTTTAGCCTCTCAAGCACTGGGATTATAAGTGCATGCCATCACTACCAGTCTCAGGTGCCCTCTCAGTATGCCCCGGGGTCAGAGCTGGCATGGCACCCTGGGGCTCAAACCCCTGTCCCTGCTCCTGCCTAAGCAGGCACTTTACTACACTGAGGTATCTGGCCAGCCCTTTCCTTGTTATTTTTTTCTTTGTTTATTTATTTATATTTTTATTCATTTTAATTAACAAAAAAGGTAATATACCAATAAAGCAGTTTCAAAATAGGTTAGTACGCCGGGGAGATGGCTCAGTGGAATAAGCACTTCCCTGGCAAAATAGGTTAGTAGGACAGTTTCAATAATTAATACATTGCATATTGTTGTCTTTATAGTAGTTATTCAGAGAGCAGGATGTAGACATGATATCTTGTCTAAACAATATTAGTACAAACCTTTCTTCTCAATGAACTAAGAGAAAGTAGCTGTAATCTATCCTATCTTTTGTACATATATATGTGTGTGTGCATACATATATATATATAATATATATATATAATATATATATACCAAACAAATATTTTATTTATACTTTTGCAAAGTTAGTAAAATGTGACACAAGGTTTCCTAGTAACTAATAGCTGATCTTAACCAGACAGGACATTTATCTCAGGACTGAGGTAGTTAAGAGATCTTTCCTTTCTCAGTCATGAGCTGTACCACTGTTTTTCAGGCCTGAAAGTCTATCTTCAGTTTCATTCAAGAGCTTTTGCTAGCTCTCAGTGGAATTCTTAATTCCCTGGCTATTTGAATTTATTTCATGCATTCTAATTCTTTCCTATGTTGTTCCTTCAGTGTTCCCATCATTTTTCTTTTCTCTCTCTCTCTCTCTCTCTCTCTCTCTCTCTCTCTCTCTCTCTCTCTCTCTCTCTCTCTCTCTCTCTCATTCAATCTGTGTCTTCTTCAGATGTTCTGGGCAATTCTTTCATGATTGTTGTCATTCCCTTTTGGACCTGAAAGATTATTTCTGATCTTATTTCTTCTATAGCCTGATGGATTTGCTTCTTCAGTTGCTATCATTTCAGAGATTTCAGGTGTCATGATTTCCAAGTTTTTGTATGTGTTTGTCTCCTGGATTTGTTCTGGGTGGGCTGGAGGAATGATACTGCCTTTTGTTCATTTTTTTTTTTTTTGTATTTCTGAAGCTCCCAGTAATCACCCAAACATAGTCCCACAGACCACTGAGGGTCCAGCAAAGGAGCTCCCAGCCTGCTTGTGCTGAGCTGACTAATCACAGTTCTGCAGTCTGCAGGCCACTCATTCAGAGTCCTTCTAAGTTCTTAAAAGGTGGACAAGGAATAGCAGAAACTCCACACCTGCATGCTTGGGGATAAGAAAGGTCAGAGCTTACTGCAGTCCCACAGGCTGCTCAGAGTCTGCCGAAGTTCTTCCTTGAACTCACTTTGTAGCTCAAACTTGCAACAATCTTCCTGTCTCAGCCTCCTCACTGCTAAGATTACAGGTATGTGTCATGACACCCAGCTATCTCTACCTAATTTCTATATGATTCTTTGCCTGCTATTTGCCTTAAGAATTGTCATTTTGCAATATCGATGCATTTTAAATTTATTAAAGCAGAAAAACATTTTAGCAAAAAGATTATCTCAACAAAAAATAGATTTGAAAAAGATTGGTGATAGCCTATACAAAGGACAGATGAGTTTCATAGTTTCCAAATTTTGGACCTTAGGAAAGGTTCTGTGATTAACATACTCTCTAATACCCAAGGCATCCAGCAAGGCCTGGAACAGCATTCCATGATTAAATATATTAGTGTTTCTGTAGGAAAACATAAACATTCATTGGGCATAGTAACACACACTAGTAATACTAACATTCTGGGAAAGGGAGGCAGGCACAACAAAGTTCAAATCCAGCCTCAGTAAATTCACAATTTGGCCAGATTTCTTCTCAAAAAAATTTTAAGTGAGTTGAAACACAGTTCTGTGTAAAAGCCAAGGGTTCAATCCTCAGTACAAAAGTGGCCAGGTATATAGCTCAGGGGCCTAAGTGCAAGGTCCTGAGTTCGATCCCTGGTACTGCAGAAAAAAAATCCTCAGTGCATAAAACAAAACATTGAATATTCATACTAAGTGAGACAGAATTTAACTTGCAGCACCTCAGTTCAGGTCAGGTTTTTACTACCAATTATGTTATGAAATAGTTTACAGTGTTTCAAGAAGGGTATGTGGTTAAAGGGTTTCAAACCTATACATAAACACAATTGTCTTTCTTCAAGCTTTCCTTATCTAGACACAAATAATTACAATATTAAATATTTCTTTGAAACATTCCTTTGTCCACATCATCATTTTCATGTCATGTCCTTCTACCTATTCCTTTTCAGCACTAGCTGATCAACAACAGAAGCCAGAATACTGGAGTCTGAATAGAAAATTACTTCTGACTTCTTAGGCCTATGGCTAGTGATATCATAGTCAATGGTGGATGGTTTCAGGGATAACACATAATTTACGTATGCATCACACTTCCTAGAACTCTATCACCAATACCCAATCTAAACTCCAGTCACTACATTCCCATGAAAACCATCTTGTTCTTGGAGCTCTTGTAAACAGACTCAATGATCCTTCATCCTCCAATAAAACGAGCTCTCCTAAAATGAAGCAGGCTGTCTTAGAGAATGAGTTCCTTTCATTAAATGTATTTAGGCAGAAGCTAGACCATATAGTGAGTGTGCACATAATACAAAACAAATGAGTCATCCTTGAGCAATTGTACATTTCCTCTTGTGAAGCTATTAAAGAGAGTTCAGCCTTATTCAACATGTTTAAATGTATTATCTAACATTTTTGATGACTGAAAAATCTATGATCTCAATTCTTTAGTTTCCCACCAGGAGAATAAAAATGCAACTAGGAGTTCATAGGATTCTTATGTCACAGAATTTCTCATCACAAAAGGGATATATAGCTAGAGTCCATTATTAGGTAATGAGCACCTTGCTTAGTTTTTGATTAACTTTGATTTTCTGGGGGGGAAGATGATATGTAAATGTGACTGAAGAACAACTACAAAGATTTTAAAAATGTGTAAACAGATAGAAATTCAGAAATAATTTAGGTTACAAGACAGAAAGTTGAGAAGGAAAGCACTAGGAGGAGCCTGAAATTCTAGGAGGACCTAAGAATGTCTCACAACAAAACTAAAAATTGTAACATTTGGATCAAGAGACTAATCTACACTTTAATCCTTTGTGCCTTTGAGTGTTTTTATGTCCTTAATCTCATATTTTGATCAGATTTTAACTTTTCTTTCGAACTTAATATTAGAAGAATCTTATTATTAGAAAAATCTACTTATTAGAGTAGATTTTGTGTATTACAATTAGATTATACTAAAGATTAAATGGTAATTACCACAATGATAAAGTGGAAAAATTGAATGCATAGCCAAAATTTAATTTTTCTTCCATTTATGCACTGTCAACAGAACAATCTTCAAATAACTAATATGCTGATATTTGTTGTTTGTATAACAGAGACTCATAGTTACATAGTAAATACCATGAGCAGTTACTGTGAGCAGTTATAATTAACAAAGCACTGTATTTCTGAGGGTTTTGTCTAGAAAGAAGAACTTCTGAAATAGTACAATATTTTAAACAATGTTATTTTATGATTATAAATGCAAGTTTTAGAAGGATGTACACAATATATTATCTATGAGGCAAATTATTATGTACTTATATAGGACAAAAATATATAAATGTATATGAGAAGAATATATTCTCACTTAACAATAATGG
>PVKA01007714.1:0-76502 GCA_004027165.1 Ctenomys sociabilis
ATGTCATATATATGACATATAATATTTCCAAGGGGAAGCATAAAGTTTTAGAGAAAGGTTCTATTGCTGTTACACTCATATAATACCCATATGACCTCTTTGATTCAGGTTCTTCACACAGGAATTTGACCAACAATATTATCTCAGTATTTTCAGTGTGTTCTATGCATGGAGAACAATCAAAACATTCAAGTTAATTATTTTAGCTCTGATATATATATATATATATATATATATATATATATATATATATAGTTTAAGAAAAGACAATTTTACAAAAGACCCTGAAAATCTAAGTCCAATGGCCAGTGTATGAACAATCAGAAATGATGACACAGTTCTTTATTCTACATCACATACACAAAAATTATAATTTCATTCTATAGCTGAATCTTAACATATGCATTTCAATGAAAAACTACTTAATTGTCGGGCATGGTGGCACATGTCTGTAATCCCAGCACTCAGGAGGCTGAGGCAGGAGGATTGTTGTGAGTTCGAGACCAGCCTGAACTACAAAGTGAGTTTTTGGCCAGCCTGATCTGCACAGTGAGACCCTGTCTCAAAAAGACAAAACAAACCAAAAAAAAAAAAAAAAAAAAAAAAAAAAAAAAAAAAAAAAAAAAAAAAAAAAAAAAAAAAAAAAAAAAAAAAAAAAAAAAAAACAACAACAACAACAAAAAAAACTACTTAAACTTTAAAATTAGAACAACTTAGATATACCTGTTCTTCCAAATACAGCACTGGCACTTCCGCTTTGTCAGTGATTGTTAACTTACTCACTGATCACAGAGAGCTTTATTAAACTTTTGCATATCTACTAAAATTAATAGATTAAGGTATGGAGTTTAAACTACAGCATAAAATCACTTCAAATGCATTTTATAAAACTAATATTCTTCAAGTGGTAGAATAATAGACACCATTCAAACAGAAGAAATTGGCTGGTATATTATTTGCAGAGGCACAGAAGAGAAAAATATACTCCCGAAACACCTCTCCAAGTACTGTGCCATTATTAAAGACAAAGGTCGGTTCAGTGCCCTTTAACCTAATTAAATATCAAGAAAAGGTTCCAATATACGACTTATATTGTTACAAGAACACTAACAGCTGTTTGACCTTAACCCCCGTCTGGAGTTCCATATTCTTATCAATTAAATTAAAAGCCAAAGACTCAATTTAAAAATGTGCCTTCTAGCTAGCATTTACTATGGCCAGGCTTCTACTGAGCGTCTACTTCTCATGAAAAAGATAATGTGGTTATTCTCTTCATTTTGTTGTGTGTCTGTTTGAATCATAAAGACTTAAAATGGTTCAGGGAGGTGAGAGCTACAAGAAGCTAGAATATGTTTCAAAGTTAGGCATTGCAGTTCCAATATCTGCATTCTGCAAACTATATTATACATTTAACTTGTATAAGAATCTAATGATCCCTTTAGCTGCTTGATTCTTCAGTATTCAGGATATTAGGGGTGCTGCCTTAAAGCTGCCAAATAGTTCAAGTAACTTCTGATAATTGCCTTCTTGATTTGCAGGACAATTCAGATGGAGAAAATATGGCTTATAGTTGCAGAGAAAATTTGCCTTGGTACTTCATACATTTTGACAATCATAATGCATAGGTATAGTAGTGAGAGTAATGGCATTCTACAGCTTGATTGTTTTGAACTGCTTATTTCCTGCCTGTAACATTACCAAAGGGAAATGTAAAGTCCTAAAGAAAGGTTTTATTGCTATTAGACTTCTACAATATCCACATGACCTCTTTGAAGCAGGATTCTTTCTTAGGAATCTGACTAGCAATATTATCTCAGTATTTTCCATGTCTGTAGGCAAAAAAAAAGCAAAATATTGAAGTTCATTATTTTAGCTGGTTCTGAAACCTGGTGCTTTAGTTACTTTTCTCACTGCAGAGACTGGCATCCAAATATAGAGGAGAAAAGAGTTATTTTGGTTCACACTTTGTAGAGTAAGTTGTCCTTAATCACCTGGTGGCAAAACAGGGCAGCACAGAAGATGGGCATGACGGAAGAGCAACAGTCCACGGTGTGGTAAGCAGAGCAACAAGAATCTGCAGCCAGTCTACCTGTGTACTGTTCCTTTGCATTTCATGCATGCTCCAAGCCTATTGATTTGTGCCACCCATAACTAGTGTGGGCTTCCCATGACCACACTCTGAATCCCAGTTCCACACCTTTAATCCACATGCACACTCCCTAACTGAGACACCTTGAAAACTCCATGCCTGTGACCTCATGAAGCTGTGGAAGACCATGTAGATGCAAGCAATATGTAAAGAAATAATTCCACACAGTGCCCCAGATGGGATAAGAGCATGAAAGGGAGTTGCAGGGTTTTGAAAGCCAGGCACACTCAAATGCAGGTAAGGGCCACAAAGGTAATAGAGCAAAGCAGATAAAACAATGTGATTTGCATTGCTTAATCTTTTATAAAACTATTATTACTTTTTCTAATTGAAAATGATCTATGTTAGTTTGGTCATTCACTGAACTGTTTTATAATTTTAAAAATAATAGGTCAACACTTGCTTGTATTCAGAGAAGATACTGTAAGCATAGTTCATATTGTGGATATATAGGACTTCATGAGATTTGAATCTAACAGAATAAAATATATTAAATTGATAAAAATTGATTTAGAACATCAAGCATTAAATTATAAGCACACACTCATATACACATAAATACTATAATATAAATAGAGTGGTTCCTTGGTTCATGGACTTGATTCTTTTCATGAGTCTGGTTGCAAACCTCGTTGGAAGAGAACTGAATGAAATTTAATGGTTAGAACCAATGTTGGCCTTGTTGCTAAATCTGATTTGATTTCCACCTAGTTTAGTTTGTGACCTGAATCATGGAGAGAATTGAGTTTGTGAACAGAGGTGCCAGTGTATATAATTTTGACTGAAAAATTTTTATATTTACATAAAAGCATATACATTGCATGTAAATATTTATACCTGACTTTCTAATGTAAAATTTGTACCAATGTATTTTTAAGAATATATAGTAAAATGAGAATGGCTGCAAAAAATAGAAGCAAAAAGTTAGTTTGTACTGTTGAGTGAAGTTGTCTTATAATACTTCAAACTAGTGAATACCAAAGCATATATATATATATATATATATATATATATATATATATATATATATATATATGCATGTCTGTGTATCTATGTAGTATATGAGAATAAAAGAGTGAGAAACAAGAGAAAGAGAGAGAGAAAGAAAGAGAGATTGGAATATAGATACTACATGTATTTAAGAGACATTTTTAAATATAGATATATCATGTTAATAGAATTTACATAGCTCGTGATTTGCATATTCATTTTATTTAAAACTCTGATGAGTAAAATTAGTAAATTGATGATATGTTTAATATTAATGAATTGCAGTTGGTTAAGTCTTTTATTTTTAATCAACGCAACATTTGTACATGTTTAAGGGACATACTATGATAATTTGATATGTCTGCTTTATATAATGATCATGTTAGGAAAATTAGCCTTTCCATTTGTTCAAATATTTATCACTTCCATGTGTTCAGAACCTTCAGACTATTCCATTCATTCTGAAACACATTTTAAATTATAATGACTACAGTTTCACTGTTATATACAGAAGAATAGAGACAACAGAAATCAAAACACATGGATAGAAGAAATTAATTCTAATGAGTAATAATAGCTACTGTAGTAAATTATACTGAATTAATGTTTAAAAAAGAAGAATTTTCACATCGTATATTTGTATACTAAAAACATTTGGATATATAGTAGTAAGGAATCTGGAATGAGTTTCAACACAATCTGAGGTGTAAAATTAAAATTTAGGGGAAAGCATTAAAATCAAATTGACCATGAATGCATAATTCATGAATCCACATTATAGTAGCAAGATTATTATTCTCTGAAGTTTGGTACACATTTGATATTTTCCACAAAAATATGGGTAACAACATTGGAGAATAGATAAAGGAAAATTTAGATTGTAGTGAGTGACATAGTTATTTCATTTTTTCATAATACATATAGGATGAAGAAAGTTTATAAACAAAGTTATATACATATATATGCATTAAATGCCATGATTCTTGAAGAATTGAAGAGAAAGTTTTATAAGGGCAGCAACAGAGATAATTGTGGCTCATATTTTATACTTTTCTAGTTGTATTTGTCTGAATTAAATATATTCTTATTCATATGACAGTGGATGGATACTAGCAAAGAAATAAATACATAACTTTATTTCAAAATGTGGAAAAATCTAAACTGAAATTTTTCTAATGAAGACACATAAATACCAATTTTTAAAGAATATATATAAATGGTTGAAAATTTATTCAGCATCATTAATCATTAGTAAACCAGAAATTAGGGTGTGAGGAAATGATATCTCATGTCAGTTAGTGTAAGTATAACAAAAAGACAAAAAAATTGCAAGTGTTATGGAAAATCTTATATAAATAAATCAATTTAAAATCTTAAGTATGGGCTTAGGATGTAGTTCAGTGGCATGGCACCTGTCTGGCCCACGTGAGGTCCTGAGTTCAGTTCCTGGTACAAAAAAGGTGAAGAAATGATATCTTAAGTAAAATGTGAAGTCTTAGAAGCAGGAAGAGCAATAATTGTCATGAAGGCCTAAGTTCCAGTAGAAATAGGGTAAAAATGCCCAAAAGGTCCAAAGTTTTTAGTTTTTAAGTGACAATTTTCTGGGCAGTAACATGATGTGTGGAGGCTATCTGGGTCAATTTTGTTCCATTGGTTACTTGAAAATTGCTGACAAAGTATGGCAGCCCATAAGCATTTTCGCCATACAACAACACAACATTGAACTGTGTGCGTTGTGCTCATTACTTTGACTGTGGTAATCACTTCATGGTGTATATGGACATCAAACCACCACACAATGGACAGTGAATATATGCAGCCTTAATCAGTATTGCTACAAATTCTCCAAAACCGATGTGTGTGTCACTGGCATGTAGTAGTAAAACACTAAATGTACATTGATAAAATTGAAAAGATACACAATAGCTTTCTGAAACAAGTTCTAAAACTCTTAAATAAGATCCATTTTGCAAGTAGTACAGATATGCCCCACTTCATATTAATTTTTCACTTAAGCTTCCTATTAGAACCAAATCAAGGTAGTGATGGTGGAATATTTATATATTGAAATTCCACTCTGAGGTTCTGATAGTCTTTCCAAAAGAAAGGGTCTACCACGTAATTTCAAACACTTTTGAAAATTTAGACTATAAGCCATAATTCAACTGCCCCCCATATTTTCAAAATAAAATTACAGCCCATGACAACTTCAGAAAAATATGGAGCTACAAAGGGTTTCTCTAGGAAAATGAGAGTAATGATAGATTTTACTAAATTATAAATATTTTAAATATGCTCCTGTGAGAATATCCATTAATTAAAACATCACAACAGATCATAGAAACTCTCAAATGCTCTGTGCTCAATATTAAACTACCTTCATTATATCATTAATTTGAAAATATTTATATATCTATAATCCCTACTAAGCTGGCATGCATTTTGATTTTGTTGTTGTTGTTTTCCCACAAAATAGTTACATCACTACTCCTCCCTATAGTCTGGGAATATTAACCATGAAATTAACACAACCTATTCCATATTACCAGGTGGAATTATTTGCAGAAAAAACAGAATCTAACAAAAAGCTGTTTCTATGTAGAATCTGACTGAACACTTGTATGGAAAGATAGAGCCAATTGGAAGACTGACTTTGGATGGTCAACAATTCTGTTTTGGAGTGTAAAAATCCCATTAATAACAATACACACAAATTTTATGAGTAATGAGTAATCTGCCATGAGACCCTTATTAATTAAATGAGATGCATATGTGCTCTTGTGTAAGTTGAATTATTAAAGTGTCTTTTTTACTGACTGCTCCATCTCTTCCAGGCAAGGAAAACATGCCATGTGATTGACTGAACTCCGATCTTGATTCTGCCAGTGTCCTCCAGGAAGTCTGATCTACTAGAAGACTTTCTTCCTCTTTTCACTCACCCTGCTAATGATATAGAGGCAATAGTGATCTCAGAGCCCTTCTCATCCCTTCTCATAGAGCAGTCTTCTGGTCGGTCATTGCCAAGTTCTGCTCCTTCTTAGAATCAGTTCCTAAAGCCACATTTTCCATATGACATCTAAATCTTGAATTTCCTATTCTAGAGAAATCTCATAATTTTCTGTGCCTTTAAAAACTACGTACATTCCAGGATCTCCAAATGACATATCTTTAAGAAAGACATACCTTCTGAGCTCTAGACATATATTCATAACAGCTTCCTCAACAAATCATCCTTACAAATACCTCAATATTTGGATAATTAAAACAGAAGTCATGATTCCCCCCCCCATTCTAGTTTTGGCTTGGGATTTTCATCTTGAGAAAGGCCTTGCCTGTCCAATACATACAGAAGACAACATTTAGGGTGTCTACTACTCAGTCTCTGTTACCACCAGTCTAATGGAAGTACATGATTTTCCACCTTACTCTGGTCCAAAATGAGTTTACCCTTCAAGCTGAAAACCATATTTTTTTTAAAAATGTAAGTCAGAGCATATCATTTCCTTGCTTAATGTTCTTTAAATATTTTCTATATTGTGTAAAATAAAATCCCAAATCCTTATGATATGGTTTATGTCTAGCTGTCCCCCAAAGTCTCATGTAGTCATGACGATGCTTCTAGAGTTTGATTGATTCATGATCCAATGCTGGGATTATGGTGTGAATGCTACACTTGCCCTGGGTTCGGTGATCTACATACATATGTAAGGAGGGAAGACAGGCTAGCTAGCTGCAGCTTTGGCTCCTTCCTTGCTCTTTGCTGTTTTCCACTGCCATGAATTGCTGCCCTCTGCTGTGTACCACTCTGCCTTGGAACCTGCCAAGTAAGAACTGAAATCTCCAGAAACTGTGAGCTAAGTAAACCTTTCCTTCCTTAATTTTGGGTATCAGGAATTTCATTCCAACAATGAGAGAAAAGTAACAGAAATTACTTGTGTTATGGTTTGTGTCTAGTTGTCCCCACAAAGCCAAGGAGCATCGAGTCACTTGGGTGGGACCAAGAGACCAGGGCAGGGATCGAGGGTCTTACCCAGAGAGACACAAACTGTGAAACTGTCAGGATGCTCTCTGCACTCCCCAGGCCAGTGGCCTCCCTTGGAAGTATGGAGAGGATCACCCTTGACATGGTGGCACCCAAACCTCTCTTCCAGACCCTGCAGAGTGTGGGGTCGCTGTGTCTGTGTTTGACGCTGTAGTGCGCAGATAGGATATGTTTGGAGAAGACAGAGCAAATAAGGCTCCAAGGTTTTACTACATAATTGAGGCTGTTTTACACTGTGAAACCTCCAGTAACTGTGAACTAAATAAACCTCTCCTTCCCTCATTTTGAGAGCTAGGTATTTATCTCAGCAAGGAGAGAAAAGTAACTAAGACATCTTATAACAGAAAAAGTCATTCCATTCTTTCTTCAGATACTTTATTAATCTTATAAAATTTTATGATTTTCTTATTGATGTCCAGTGAGTAAATTTTTACAACTTTCAACTGAGATGTTCAGGGGTTGGTGGCCCTTTCCTGTTCTCCTTGCATCCATTTTCCTGTCCTCTTCACATCCTCCTGACCCTGCATTGTTCCCAGTGTGAATGGCTTTCATTCTGAGCTCTACTTTGACCACATCATCTAGAATAGACTCACTTTTTAATTTGTTTCATGCCAATATTTTATCATCCTATTGATTTAAATCATTATTTCACATATTATTTAATTTTTATTAAATTATTATTTATTATAAACTTATTTTTTAATATTTTGTTCATTTTAATGAGAAAAAAGATAAATAACTATGAAACAGTTTCAAAGTAGATTAGTAGGACACTTACTATAATTAACACATTGCATATTGTTGTCCTTGTAGTAGTTATTCATAGGATGTAGACATGATATCTTGTCTTAACACAATTAGTACAAGCCTTCTCATTAAACTAAGAGAAAGTAGGTGTATATCTATCCTAACTATCATACATATCTTTTTCACTACACAACAGTCCTTTATTTATACCCCCTTTCTTATATTGTTTTGTCAGAGATGGGTGTTCCATTGCCATTAGAGAAACTGGATGCACACACAGCCATCTTATCCTCAACAAAGGGGCTAAGCATGCTTACTGGAAGAAAAATATCTTCATTAATAAGTGGTGCTGGAAAAAGTTGGCTCTCTACATGCCAAAAACTAAAACTTGACCCAGGTCTATCACTGTGCACTAAAGTCAAAATGGATTAAGGATCTAAACATTAAAACAGAAACATGCAATCTCCTGGAATAGAAAGTAGATGGAAATCTTGAAGACATAGGGGAAACAAACAGTTCATAAACAAAAATCAAACTGCATGGGAAATACTTGAGAGAATTAACAACTGGAACCTCCTCTTATTGAGAAAATTTTACAAGTTCAAAAAAATTACCAAAGGAGTGAAAAGAAAACCGAGAAATTTGGAAAAAAGTCATAACTATGAAGCAATTATTTAAGTATTCCATTTTCATCATGACTAGCAAGAATCATGATCTTAAGTCAGTGGCCTCTTTTATGCATTTAATTTACATCCACTGTCATGCTGTTTGGTAAGCTCTCAAGAAGTATACTGATGTAAGTAAATTAATGGAAATCCAAGCCACTTCCTGTTTGGAAAGCAATATTTCCTCAAGAGGGATAGAAAATCAAGAGGAAATGACTGTA
Source organism: Ctenomys sociabilis (assembly GCA_004027165.1). NCBI lineage: Eukaryota > Metazoa > Chordata > Mammalia > Rodentia > Ctenomyidae > Ctenomys > Ctenomys sociabilis. The sequence goes on from PVKA01007714.1 coordinate 8,815, forward strand.
AAGTGATTCTCATATACCTAAAATGAGTATTTAAACATCAATAAAATGTTTGGTTGACATAGCTCATAGGAAAATATGGTGAACTATTTATTTTTAGTGGTTTCTTAAAAAAAGAAAATGCACATATGGCGTGATTATCTTTAATAGAAAAAAGGAAAAATAAAATGGTAGAAATCTCAGACACTGTCATTGTGTTTATTCAGGTAGTAGTAGTAATCTATTCAGGACATACTCACTTTATAATTAGCTGATATTAACAGTTCAAGTATTGTCTAGTGGATCATTGCTGAAGTCCAAAATGACTCAGGGGAAGTGCAGTTCTAAAGATGGCTTTGCAATTATGGTAGTTTTATTTATTCAGAAGCACTTAAAACACCACAGAATTTCTAATTGCTAACAGAGAAAGACACAGCTCTCACCAAACTGTCCTTTCCCTTGACTTACTTGTAGAATATAACTCATCATTTCTGACAAAGACGAGACCCACCACAGATAATATGTGACAAAAGCAACTTACTTGTACGTGTGAGAACCTGCCAATCCATTGTAGCAAATTGTTCTCCTGGGAAAGCTTACATAAAATACCACATTTTTAGACAAGTCTTATGAAGAATTGTGAATACGCAATATAGTATGTAAACCTGATACTATATGGTTCCCTATCACATTGGCTCCTGATGTCCTAAAATTAGAATAATTAGTACAGTGAAATGTGACCTAGCAGACAATTACTGTTAAAGACATAACTTATTCAACAAAATCATGGGGAATTGTATATACAACACTTTAAAATTACCTCTCCCTGTCTCTTGCCACAAGTATATTATTATTTGAATCCAGATGGATTGAATGTTTGGCTGCCTAAACCCAGGTAACTGAAGCAGAGACATTGAATGCTGGTGGAAAAAATCAAGAGGAAAGTTTGTACTTGTTTGTTTCCTTGAATTATTCATAGAGTTCCATAACCCAAAGTCCATGTGTAGAGCTAGTCTGTAAAATAAAGTCATTTCATTATTCTAATACAATTTTTAAGGCACTGTCATTGCGATACCTAACTTTGGAGAATGTTCTATTAAAAATTCCTTGGGAGAAACTACTACTCTACTCTCTGTCTGCTCCCTATAATAGTAGCTTCTGCACTATGGAGAAACTGATGGAAGGGAGCCTCATCTTGTATTGACTTAAATGTTGTTTTTTTGGTTTTCTATTAGTCATATTTATTCCCTTTTTCATTTTCTTTCCTTAAGAATTTTATTATAAAACCACATATCCTACTTATAAAATGTTTTCCTTGTATTATATAACATCATAAATACAAATATGTTTTATTTTTTCAATATGAATTTTTTTTAAAACCTAGTGCTTTCATTTGTGCACATATGTTTTACAACTCTGCTGATATTTGATATTCTGATGAAAACATAGACATATCCATATACTAATCTTTGATTAAATATTGAATTTGTATAAATCGTAGTTATATCATATATGTTCAACTTAAAATATCTGAAGTGATTATTCTTCCCCCTAACATTAGGATCTAAGAATAGTTTAACACTATTCACACTCACTGTCTTCCTGTTGATCATTGTTTAAGTTTAGCATTTCTTTTTAAAGCTGTTGCAAGTTGATAGATCACACCTCAAAATACATTTAAGCGTTAATTTTATCAGTACTATGAACATGACCTTATTGGGAGTAGGATTTTGTCAGATGTATTCAAGTTTCAACAACATTATGCTGAAATAGTGTCGGGTGAAACCAACATGGTTGAAAAAAGATTCAAACAGACAATGAAAAGAGTCAGAGTACTCATCTTCATTGTTCAGTCCTTAAGTTTCATTTCTTTCTGTTTTAATGTGTGATATAACTTTCAGGTTTTATTTCTTTTTTCTGGTTCTTTCACTAGAGAGACTATATGATATTTAGACATGTGGGTCTGATTTATTTCCCTTATGAGTATAGCTTCTAGTTGTATCCACTTACCTATGAAGGCTTTCAATATGATGAAAGAAAGGAGAAAAGATAGGAAAAAAGAAAAGGGTAAAAACATATACACAGGATGGCTGAGGTGATTGTTCTGAAAATGTCATCAGGTTTTTGAGAATAGCAGTGAATGTGTAGAATTTTTACCATGACTAACACAGTATACTGATATCTGTCATCTGAACTACTACACCGAGGACAGTAATGTATAATACAAAATTCATGATTGAATCCTTGTCATCTTGTTCTTCTAAAGGTGTATCATTTTCATGTTCTTGACATCGTGTTCTTCTAAATGTATATCATTTTCATGTTATATCAGTTATTACTATATTCTCTTCAAAAATAAATTTAAATAAAATGAAAAACAAGAGTGACAAAAACAAAAATTTAAGATTTCTGAAAAACTAGTAGTAATAGGCAATCATATGTCCAATCTTACAAAACTATAACTGTTAAACTATTTTTCTGAGCAACAGATTTGATGATAAAAATAGATAATACATCAACTGTTGTGAGGAATTATTTTTTATGTATTTATTTTTTATTTTTTAGAACAGTACTTCTTAATTCAATGAATTAAGAGAATGTAGCTGTATATCTATCCTCTTTGAAAATACAGATACAAAAAGGTCATTCATTTGTTTCCCCTTTTTGTTTAGTTTTCTCAGATATGGGTATTCCATTGTCATTTAAATATGGTAGGTGTGTGAATTCAGCAAAATATTCCAATATAGTCCAGCAGTCCATAATAGTAGTGGATTGTCCGTAGGACTGACAATGTCAGAAGTTGTGAACTTGATTCTTTTACAGCTCAGCCTATTAATATGTCTTAACTTTTTAAACCTCATTTTTATACTTTTCTGCTGGATGATTAAGACCTAGATAAAGCAAGACCAATGTTACAAGAAATGTATTTTTTTAATCTGATAAGCTCAGCAAATCTCCTCATGTTTTATTGTGAAATCCTGTACCACATTTTGTATATCCTTTGTCATTGACAGCCATGTGGATGAGTCATGGCCATTGCTTGACCAATTTGCTCTCTATGAAAGCCGAGAGAATGTTTTCTCTTCATAGGACTCTGCTTAGGCACAGTCTACAACATTGATCACATTCCTGTATGTCCCCATAATCTCCTTGATCAGGAAATTGGAGACACAACTGAATTACACGTTACGGTATAGGTTGTCCTATGTTTTGAGTCTTCTCTGACCTTGAATGGCTAGGGCCAAAAAGTTGGCTGTCCTTGCAGCCCTTTACTTTCTCTAATTTTTGTTTGTAAAAATAAGTTGTTAAGCCTCCAGAAGAGAAGATTATTATTATCTTACAATATATGCAATAACCTATTTGTCTGAATATCAAACATCTTGGGCATAGCATATTGATATGTTAAACTTTAAGTCGCAACAATATATGAAGAGAAAATAAAAAATTAAACATATGATTAAACAATAATATATTTTTACACAGAGATTTAGAAATCTAATCATATAAAACATCGTAGCAGGACAGTCCTGTGACATTTTCTCTTGCCTTTTGTTTTCATTTATTACCCTTTTTTTAAAAACAAACATTTACATGATAGGCAGTATGACAATAACTGGCAAATCATGACAAGCAGTATATATATTTGAAGACCAGAATGACAGGCATTCCAAGCAATGGCACTAGTATTACACATTGCTATGCTCAGTGCAATTGCTTTGTTCACAAGTGTCAGCATATATAGTTGGTCAGAGTGGGACTCCTACCAACTAACTGCTAGTTTCAAAAACTTGCTGTTGTTTCTCAAGATCATTGCCTTACCCATCTTGTATATAAATGCATGGCTTTGCCTTGTCATGTTTCCTAGCTTTTCTCCTTGCCTGTCTTCATTCTTTAATCTTCAAGTTCTCACTTTCCTTTTAATTGTGTTATATCTTTCTATTTGTATTTCTTCTTTTGAGTTCTTATAATAGGGAGACCATGTGATGTTTACACATGTGGGTCTGGTTTATTTCACTTATGAGTATATCTTCAAGTGGCATCCACTTAAATAGAAATGCTTAAACTTTATCATTCTTTATACTTCAGTAATAATCCATTGTACAAAAATACCGCATCTTTTTCATCCATTCCTCAAGTGATGGACATCTTGGAGTCTCCACACTGATTTCCATAATGGTTGCAATAGTTTACATTCGCACCATCAATGGAGAAGGGTTTCTTTTTTCTCACAGCCACTCCAATGTTTGTTGTTAGTTGATTTGTTTATGGTAGCCATTCTTTCTGGGGTGATACTATATCTCCGTGTTGTTTTAATTTGCATTTCACAAATGGCTAGTGATGTGGAGTGTGTTTTAATATATTTAATTGTTTCTTTAATTTTGTTCTCTGAGACGTGTGTGTTCATCTCAGATGCCCATTTCTGGATTAGGCCTTTAAATATTGGGACCCTAATTTTTTTAAATTCTTTATAAATTCTAGAGAGCACATCTTTATCTGAGTGTTTATTAGATAAGATTTTTCCAAATTTGTGGGTTATACCCTTTCACTTTTTGCTAATTTCTTTTGATGTGCAAAAGTTTCTAAATAAGTGGATATCCCAGTTGTTAATTCTTTCAAGTTTTACATGTGTGATTTGATTTTTGTTCATGAACTCTTTGCTACCCATGTATCTTGAAGAGTTCCTCCTACTTTCTCTTCCAGGAGATTGTGTGCTTCTGTTTCAATGTTTAGATCTTTAATCCATTTTGACTTTAGCTTAGTGCATGGGGATAGACCTGTGTCAAGTTTTATTGTTGGCATGTAGAGATCCCAGTTTTTCCCACACTATTTTTTAAAGACTATGTTTCTTCCAGTGAACATGTTTGGTTCCTTTGTTAAAGATAATTTGCCTGCGTGTGTTCATAGGGGCTTCTGCATTTTCTAATCTGTTCTTTTGAACTTCAGGTCTATTTTATTACTAGTACAATGCTCATTTTATCAGAGTACCTTTGTAGTATAATTTCAAGTCAGGAATTGACTTGTCTTTGTTGCCCAGAACTGGCTTTGCTATTCTAGGTCTTCTCTTGCTCCAATAAATGTTAGGAATCATTTCTCTAGGTATGAGAGATATGCTGTTGGTAATTTGATAGGGATTGCACTAAATCTATTCAGAAATTTTAAGAGTAGAGAAATCTTTACAATGTTTTTTTTTTTTCCTATGCAGGTGAAAGAAATATTTTTCTATTTTCTGAAATCCTTGAGGATTTCTTTTTTTAGAATACTCTAAATTTTCCATGAAAAGATCTTAGACTACTTTAGTTAGATTAAATCCAAGGTATTACATTTTCTGTGGTGCTATTGTAAAAGTTATTGTTTCTCTAATTTCCTTCTCAGTGTTGAGGAATGTTACTGATGTGTGGGTATTGACTTGTATCCTGCTATGCTACTGAAATTGTGTATGAATTCTAATAGGTTCTTGGTGGAATTTTTTTGGTCTTCCAAGTAATATATCATGTCATTTGCAAATAATGATAATTTATCCTCTTCTTTGCCTATTCTTATTCAGTTTATTTCTCCCTCTTTTCTAATGGCTCTAGCTAATGATTGCAGAACTATATCAGAATAGGAGAAGAGATAGAAGACATCATTGTCTTGTACCAGATTTAAGAATAAAAGATTTCCGTTTTCCCCATTTAGAATTATGTTAGCCATTGGATTGTCATAGATGGCTTTTGTTAGATTGAAGTTGAGGCCATCTATTCCAATTTTCTGTAGGACTTTGAACATGAATGATTATTGCCTTGTATGAAAAGCCTTTTCTGCATGAATTGAGATGATTATATGGTTTGTAGATTTGTCTCTATTTATATAGTGTAGTACATTTATAGATTAGCATATATTGAACCATCTTTGCATCCCTGGTATGAATACTACCTGGTGTGTAACCTTCTTGATGATTTTCTGTATTATATTTGCTAGGATTTTAATGAGGAATTTTGCATCTATGTTTATGAGGGAGATGGGCCTGAAGTTCTCTTTTTAGTTGTGTCTTTTTCTGATTTTTGTATCTGTATAATACTTGCTTCAATGAATGATTTTGTGAGTATTGCTTCCTCTTCAATTTCATTGAAGAGTCTGAGGAGTTCATAAGTTGTATCTTCTGTAAATTTTCTGTAGAATTCAGCAGTGAATCCATCAGGACCAGGACTTTTCTTTGTCAGTAGATTATTTTTATCATATTTTTTATAGCAAGTTGTTATACCTTCTTGATTCAGTTTTGGTAATTTGTACCTTTCTAGGAACCTGTCCATTTCTTTTGTGTCTTCTATTCTGTGAGAAGAAAGGTTCTCAAAGTAGCTATTGACAGTCTTCTGAATCTCCACTTCATCTGTGATATTTACACCCTTTTTATTCATTATTGCCTGTATTTGAATTTTTTCTTTCCCTTTTTTTTTGATGAGGATAGCTTGGGGCTTATGAATCTTATTTAGTCTTTTGAAGAAACAGCTTTTTGATTTGTTAATTCTTTGAACCATTTTCTTCATCTCAATTGAATTAATTTCTGCTCTAAACTTTATGTTTTCCTCCATTCTTTGGGTTCTGGGTTTGGTTTGTTCTTCCTTTATTGATGTTGGTGATGGAACATTAGGGTGTTTATTTGTTCCTGTTCTGTTTTCCTAATGTGTGAGTTCAGAGCTATAAATTTCTTTCTGAGAACTATTTTCATTGCATCCCATAAATTCCGATAATTTGTAGTTGAATTTTCTTTGCATTGTAAATATTGCTCAATTTCTTCTTTAATTTCATCTGTGAGTCATTGATTGCTAGTAGGGTGTTGTTTCATTTCCATGTATTTATGGTATCTTTCTGTTTTCTTGTCTTGTTTATTTCAAGTTTTATTACCCTGTGGTCAGATAATATGCATTGTATTATTTCTGTTTTCTTGCATATACATAAGTATGATGTATGGACCAATATGTGGTCTACTCTAGAAAATGATCCATGTGCACCTGAAAAGAAATGTATATTTAGTTGTCATATGGAACACTCTATATATTTCCTCTATGTCCCTTTGTTCCAAGCTCTGGTTCAGTTATGCTACTTTGCTAATTTTTTGTCTGCTTATTCTATCTTTTTGTAATAAGGGGGCATTAAGTTTTCCTGTGCCAGTCTATTTCTTTTAATTGGTTAATTGAGTCCATTTACATTGATGGTTATAATTGAGATGTATTGATTTACAACTGACATGTTATTTACCTGCTCAGGACCTGAGATTGCATTTTGCTCTTTCTTTTTTTCATTTTGTATAGCACTGTCCTCTGACCTTTGGTGTACAGCTCTGGTACAGTTATAACCTTAGCTCTTACTGAAATTTGGGTGCAGATCTACTAAGCTTGAGTTCATTTAATTGTGCCTTTCTTGGATCTGGCTATTGTGCTTAGCTCCTTCCTGCTGCAGCTTTTGGAGATGAACCTGTTATGCCCCTATGGCAGAATGTTTTGCTCCTGAATTAGCTGCTTGGTTTTAGCCCCTAGTCTATTTTCAGGGACTTCAGCTGAAGAATTTAACTCCAGGCCTGTATGCTAGGTCTGGGCTGGCTCTAGAGTTGTTCATGGGGCAAGAAGAGCTCAAGAACCTCTCCCACATATTCACTGGGCCTGGGCTTGGGAAGATCTGGAGGGTTTGAAGAGTTGAAGTTGTCACTCATAAGGCAGGCTTGCGCTGGCTCTGGAGGGGTGGAGTTTTCTAGAGACTGTGGCAAAAGGTCTATTCATGCAGTGGGGTTGGGCTCAGTCCAGAGGGTCCAGCAGGCACAGGAAACCACAGAAGCTCTCCCACACACTTGCAGGGCCTGGGCTTGGGCGGGTCTTATCACATATCCTTTTTTTTTTTTTTTTAACTTTCTGCAAAGTTTTATTCCAGAAGACCTCAGTCCTTCTTGGCAGCTGCCTTCCTCATGCAGACCAGCATATTGCTCAGCTCCTGAGGCTTCCTCTTGGCGCAGATGTGTGTATCCACCCTTTGCTTAATGAATTTGAGGGCACGTTTGTCCTTGGAGACCTTGAGCAGCTCCATGGCTCTGGACTCGCAGGGGGTCAAGTCACACACTTCCAGGATCATGTCCCGCAGGAACTTGGTGTGTTTGGTGAGATGTCCATCCGTTACAGCATCTGTGCCTAGGTTTCCTCACATTCTTAGTCACCTTGTGGCCCTTGTTGAGGTCCATGGCCATGGGATGGCACAGGGCTATGGCTACTCTTGTTCAATGGTTGCTGTGGTAGAAGGGTTAGTTAGATATTCTTGTTCTGAAATTTGTAACATATATATTGTTGTACGTTACCTTGGTCCTGTCATTGTTTCTGATTTTTGTTCTTTTGTCTTTTACCTTTCAGAATGAAATAATGAAAACAAATTTAATAAAAATAAAATATAAAAGTAAGGAGAAACAAAAAAGAAAGAAAAAAGTCAGAGGACAATGATTTTATAATTTATTTTGGTACAGGTCTCATTACACAGTTCAGTTTTGTAATGATCCTGCTGTCTCAGCTTCACAACTGCTGAGATTACAGGGGTTTTCCTCTTCTGGTACCAGCGAGGCCCAAGGTACTGGGAATGAAATTCAGGACCTTGTGCTAATTGTGAAACAAAATATTCTACTGCTTTATTTATTAATTTATTTTAAAGAGGGTAGAAAATAACAGATAATAAATTCAAAATGATACGTAATTAAATTTACATTTCTCAAATGACCAGTGATGCTGAACATTTTTCTTTGCTTTTTATTTATGAATTTAGGACAGGGTCTACAGAGTGTACAGTCTCCCATTATGTAGATAGGACTCATAGTGATTCTCCTGTAATCCCCAAAACTGGGATTACAGTTGTGCGCCACCACACCCATTCTCAATTGCCTTCTCAGTGCTCTCCAGGGGCAGGGCCAGCCGGCAAGCTGGGAATTGAAACATGGGCACTGCACTCTGCCTAAGCAGTGTTTTTTTCATATATTTACTTGCCATTTGTATTTTTTCCCCTGAGAAGTGTATATTCATTTCATGTGCCAATTTTTTGGATTGGATCTTTGAATTTGAGTGGCCTGATTTTTAAACTCTTTCTACATTAAGATAGAAGGCCTTTGACAGAGGGACAGTCAACTATAAATTTTTCCCAGTTTGCAGGTTTTCTTCTTACTATGTTGGAGATTTGCTTTGAAATGCAGGAACTTTTCAAAAAAAAAATCCTAGTTGTTGATTTCTTGAAGTATTTCCCATGCAGTTCAGTTTTCACTCATGAACTGTCCTTAAGACTTCCACCAACATTTTCCTTAGAAAGATTTAGTGGTTCTCTTTTAATACTTAAATATTTGATCCATTTTAACTGTAGCTCTGTGCATAGTGATAGGCATGGGTTTAGGCTTAGTCTTCAGAATGTAGGAAGCCCAGTTTTTACAGCACCATATTAATAAAGAAGCTGTATTTCTTCCAGGGACCATGTTTGGTCCCTTTGTCAAAGATAAGGTGGCTGAATGTATTTAAAGTTGTGTCTGCACCTTTTAATCTATTCAACTGATCCCAAATTCTGTCTCTATGCTAGTATCATGCTGATTTTACCACAATAGTTTTATAGTACAATTTCAGGTCAGGGATTGTGATACCTTCTACCTTACTATGTTTCCCAGGATTTCTGATATTCTAGGTCTCTTCTGTTTCCAAGAGAATTTGAGAAGAGTTATTTCTAGCTATATGAAGTATACTAATGGTATTTTAATTGGGATTGCATTGAATCTATATAAGAAATTTGGAAGTATGGCCATTTTCACAATGTTGGTTCTTCCTATCCAAGAACATGCAATATTTTTTCATTTTCTCAAATCCTCTTCAGTCTATTTAAAACCAACACTGAGATCCCATCTCACCCTAGAAAGAATGGCTAATATCATAACGTCAGAATGCAACTAATGCTGGAGAGACTATGGTGAAAAAGGAACACTTCTGCACTGTTTGCAGGAGTGCATACCGGTACAACCGTTCTGGAAATCAGTGTGGAGATGCATTGAAAACTAATGATTGGAGATTCCATTCAAGCCAGTTATTTCCTTCATGGGTATTTTTCCAGAGAACGGAACACTTCATACATCAGTGATGTATGTGTACCCATGTTTGTAGCCACACTATTTGTCAGAGTTAATTGAAAGAAGGTCTACTGAAAGAAGCAGTTACTTGATTTGTTTCTTTTCTTTTTTTTAATTCTTTGTACTTTTCTCTTGATAATTTCTTAAGCATTTTATTTTTATTTTTGTTCTTCAGTTTTATATGCACATTATCTTGTAATATGAATGACTTGTTGGAAGACAGCACTGTGTATTACCGTATTTAGATGCATATTTGTGGAGAACCACCTGGATGACTCATAGTAATGCAAATTGGTCCAGTCAAGATGCAGATGTGTGTAGTCTTTGAAGCAGAGATGAGTTTACGGCCATACCACCCTGAACGCGCCCGATCTTGTCTGAAGCAGAGATGACAGGATAGTGTATCCCTGCCACCCATAAACCCTCATATATAACATGTATGACCTTGTTGGCTGAGATTAAGCCTCAAAATAAGAAGCTATGACTTTCCAGAGAATAAATCTTTGCACATCAGAGCTGAAGCACTGACCCTAAAACATTACATACCATCTCAATTATGTCATGCAGAGGATTCTTTCTGCTTATTCTTCTTCCTACATAATGCAAAGTTGATTTCAGGCTTCCTCCCTAGCCAAGCTGACAGTACTAACCGTATTTTCTATAAATCTTATAGCCATTTGTCCTTAAACCACTTCTTTTTTATGAATTAATAAAACCTAAATTTGGCCCTGCGTCCAGGCTTTTCTTCAGGTTAGCCCTCATTGTGGCTGGGCTTAGGACCCCTTTGGCTCTCTATAACTAGAAATAGAATTTAGTGTCTTTATTCTTTCACATGGTTTGCACTGGAAGTGGTGTACTGGAGGTAATTCACTAGAATTCCAATAACTTCTCCAAGAGATGACAAATATGAAGTCGTTGGGCTGAAATGAGGACCAGAAAGAGCTCTCTCTATATCTTCACAAATATTGTTTGTCTTATTCTTATTATCAATTTTTTCTTTAATTTTGTCTACACAATTTACTCATTTCTAATTCATTTTTTAATGTAATTGTTTTTTACTTTCTTAAAATGTAGTTTTTGATTTTATTTTGTGTTTACTTTATAGCTTCAATATCTGTATTGTACTCTAAGGAGCTGGTTGCCTTTATATCTGTGAGCGCTTGCTCCTGATATCTTCTACTCTTGCCTTTGTGGTATGTTTCCTAATTTCTTGTGGCTTTATTTCTCCTGAAACATCCTCTATGAAATTTTTGTAAGTCTGTCTGAAAAATACACTTCTCTAGAGAGCGCTTATATTTATTTCTGGTTGATTCCTAAAAGTCCTTACATTGATCATGTAAAAGTAAAGTCTCAACTTGAAAGTTTTGGATCACTAGTTGCAAATCCACATGAAGACTAGTTTGTGAGTATCAAACCTCTTGAGAAATTTCTTTTTCTTTGTAGCCAACTGCAATATTCTCACAGAAATATTCTTTTAATTTTTTTCACATGCTGGTTTTAAATACAAATAAGAGTGCAACCTTTTGTAAATGGCTATAGAAACTGTTGTTACTAAATTTAAACACTCATGTACTCTTTGCTGTAGAAATTTCCTTCCATTTAAAATATTTAACAGAAATACATGAGTGCAATAAAATTGTGCCAAAGTATTGATTCATGCATTAGTCTTACATAAAAACAAACAATCTACATGTCCATCAACAATTGAATAAATATACAAATTGAAATATACTCTGGTCAGAATAGTGCTAAGAAAATAGATTCAACATGTGATTGCTGTAGGTAGATACATAATATTGGCCAAAATAGGACTGACACAAGAACATTTACTATGCAATTCCTTTCCATTAACTTAAAACAGGCAAAATGACTTTAATGTTCTGATTTCATTTCAACCCTAGGAAAAAGTCATGATAAGGAGTAGGTTAGGCCATGGTGGTAGATCAGTAGCATCAGCGCTTGCCTGGAAAGTGCAAGGGCCTGAGTTCAGTCCCTGGTTCTGAAAAAAAAAAAAAGTAGCAGTGTGTTAAAGAATAGTCTCTGACCAAAGTTTCAAGTGTGTTTATTTCATTATTATTTTCTGAATATTTCTTTATGATTTATGTAAGTGCTACCGGCAGAATTCTAAAAAGAAGGAATTTAAAAACTATATTATAAAAGGATACTGTATGTTAGGTCCACAGGAAAACTTACTATGACTTTAAGATATAGCCTATTTGTCTCATTAATATGTTCTTGATCTTCAACTTACCTCCATCACTATTTCTCTCTGTGCAAAGCACTTTTGTTCTTATGTTCATGAATTTACGTGTCTTATTCCTTCTTTCTGCTCTTCTCTTTCCTGTTCTTTTAATCTATTTGCTTCATATTCAACTTTTAAGTCCCTTAAAATATCACTTTTAAACAGAATATTTTATAGATCCACAATCAAAATTATAGTTTTCCTGACCCCCAATTAACTTTTATAGATGTTATTGTTTCCTTAAATATTTCCTACTATAATATATAACTTGTGCAGTCATGTGGATTATAAGTGTTCTCTCTTTAACTATAAATTTGAAGATACTAGGATCCATTATTATTTTATTCTCCATGTGATCTCCAATTCTCTTCCTAAATATCTGCTTCTGAGTGGTAAAACAAAGGTTTCAATACATTTTTAGTTAAATACAAATGAATGGGAGAATAAAAAATGGAAATTAATTCTCTGTAACTTATAACTTTTATTATTATATTTTATAAGATAGGTGTCAAGGATTTAATCCAGGTCTTTAATTGTGTTTATCTATGTTCTGATACTGGGCTGTATTTCTAGAACTTTATTGTTTAATTATGACAGTTATTTCCAATAACTACTATCTTTTGCCTCTGTTGTACATTTACCATGAAAACAACAATTAAATCAGTCTCATAAAATATTTTAAAATAATTATGGAATATCAATGCTTAATTGAGGGAAAAGCTTTGTGTGCAACATACAGCAATCTCCTAAGAACATTGTTGCTTGCCGTGATTATACATGCACCGTAATGGATAAACTCGACTGAAGTGAGGACATTAATGCAAATCAAGCATGAAATTTACTAAGAAATTAGAATATCAGAAGCCTGAAGATCTTAGAATGCAGGCAAAAGTAAAACAACTTTCAGAAACGTACATGAAAAGGAAAATAAATGTAATCCTGTGTCATGTTTTATCACTCATCTATTACTTAGTAATACATTGTTCCAAATTGCCTTTCCTTAAGCTCTATATTTTGCTCATGGTTTTGCAACCAACACCTTAGTTCAAACTGGTTTGGATGGTTCTAGTCCCTGCAGCATCTCTCATGTGTCTGCAGTGGACTATCAGTGTGAGACCTGTGTGTCAGGGCAGGGAGCCTGTCGTCTTGGATACTCTTGTCTCAAACTCTTTAAGTCTTCTTTCAATAGTGTAGGCTGGAAAGCCAGAGAAAGAAATGGGTGGAGGCAAAAGGTCAAGAAACTGTTTTTAAGGCTGTGAAGAACAAGTTTCAAAACTAGCACAGAATAAGTTCTGATGCATTTCATCAGCCAAAAAACCCAGCTCACCAAGAAAATAAGTTTTGCCTGCTGAAATGAGAAAATGTGAAACTGTTCTGTATGAGTAAACTCAGCAGGTAATTATGGTGGAGAGGACTAGTGAAACCAAATATCAATTGTCTAACAGTTTTGTCACATGATATAATAATAATGTATAATATACTATATATGTATATATGTACACACATATGTCATTATATATCAAAAAATCAGAAAATAGAGAATAATAATGCTCTTTTATGCATTCCCTTCATTAAATTGATGATGATGTACTCTGATGATTTTAAATTTATTTTCACCAATTTCAGCTGATCAATATTGTATCTTTTCAATTTTTTAAAATGCCATACAGATTCCTAATAGTAAAGATCCAAGTAAGGACATGTCTTACTAAGTGATGTAGGCATTTTTAAAGCTCAATCTGGTACTTTGTGAAGATACAAAGAAGTTGGTTAGAATACAAAGATAACATTCTGGAAAGCTTTCTTTACACCATGTGTCTTCTGTACAGTGAGGAGAAACTTAGGTTGGGAAGAGAGCATGGAAAAGAAAAGTGAAAGCAGGATCGTGTCACTCATGTGAATTAGTGAACCTGAGTATTTTTCCCTTACTTACATATTTCTACATAAATATTTTGTCCCTCACTGCCAACTTAGAAGATACTAACATCAGTTCCTGGGGAAGAAAATAGATCACTATAGAGAGTGGGAAAAAAGGATATTGAGGAGGAATCCTGTTGAATGTCAAGATATTAATACATAGAAATTTACATACAATTTCACATCTATCAGTCTTGTCAAGAAATAAATGAGTGCTGTGAATGGAAAATAAGGCTGCATTTTCCTAATTTTACTCAAAACCCTTAATAGTAACCAAAATATTTTCTTTCGCATAGTAAGTATTATTCTCATTTGTTAGCATAATAACAGACTGCAAGAGCAACAGTAGGCAAAGTGCCCTGTGCTTAATATAAGTATTTATAGTTGGCTTTCCACTGCTACACTCTTCCCATTTACAGTGAAATATTTCTCTTTTCTCTTTTCTCCTGTCCCAGTTGTTATTTCCCTTTCAGCAACTTCTTTTTATTTTACAGTATCTACTGTTTCTTTTGGATCTTATTTACATTAGGAAATAATTTCTTATACTAGGAAGATAATACACTGTTTATACATCTGAGTCTGATTCATCTCATTCATAAATAGGGTCTCTAGTTGCTTTCTTTTACCTATGAAAAACACAATTTATCATGATAGCTGAGTAGTGCTCCACTGCATGAAAACATCACATCCTTTTTTCAAATATCCCTCAGATATTTGAGTGATAGGCATTGGTCTGTTTCCAAGATTTAGCTATTACAAATTTGATGCTATAAATAGGAATGCACTTGTATCTCAGAGGTATGATTTTAATTCTTCAAAAAATGTGCAGAAGAATAGCTATGTCAGAAGAGACCTCTAATCAGAGATTTTTGGGAAATTTCCCCAGTGATTATATACACACTAAAAAAAACTAAAAAAAAAAAAAAAACTTACTACTAATTTCTGTTAGTTCATTGAAAGGAACATTTAATGCTTATATTACTCATTGATTTTGCATTCCTATATGGTAATCTGAGCAACTACTTTGAAAGTGACAATATACTATATAATACCCATTATTAGTTTTCCTATCGTCTTGTTTTGAAATTCTGAATTTGTTTTTTTTCTTAATTTAAATATAACTGTTCTACCTTCACTCATGGATGATATTGATGCAGCAGTTTGTATGTTATTGATGAAACAGTTATGAAATTTTGACTTCAATAAAAATCATATTCAGAAATATAGTTTAGTGTTATATATAAGCAGAATGATTACTCTAACAAAGGCTTGTGTTTTATTAAGCTCTGAGCCACATCTGCCTCTTACTACAAAGCCTTCTTTTTATGTGAAGAAATAGCTAAAAAGAAGTCATTCTTTATTGGACATTTGGAAGAAGATAGTTTTTGAGAACTTGTACAGTATGTGCACAGTATGTGCGTCTATACCTAAATACACCACATCTTACCAAAGATTGAGTTTTCTACTTGAATTTTGGACAAATTTATCAACTAGAACATTCCTAATAATTTCTAATATTAAATACTTTTCAGGTCATTTACCTGCTTTTTAATTGTGTGACTTTCTAGTATTGCATATTGGCTTGGATGAAAATTTGAAAGATAATTTATCTAACTTGTCATCTTTGAGATGATCAAAACATGGTGCCATGTGATCATCTCTGAGTCAAAATATTTTCAAGATGACGAAGTATCAATCACTTTGAACGGATAGTGTCTCATGTGGTATGAAGTTTCATATTGTAACTATAATTTGGGAAACTACTGCTTCATGAGTTTGGACGTACTGTCAAAGATATGAATATATAATACCACAAGTTTTTTGAACTCTTGTAACTTTTCCAATTACCTATATAAAGCTAGACTTTAATCCCTATATGCAAATCTTCAGTAAAATATTATGATCAATTGCATATGCAAATGGATACAAAAGTCTTCCTCTCTCTAAAACCACACATTAAAGAAATTTGTAAAACTTATCATAATGCACCACTTCCTGTGTTTTGTTTACAAAAAATAAAGATAATTGTTATAAAATTTATTCTGTGCAACATACATTGGATATATTATAGTGGTGTAGAAAATTCACTTTTTAAAAAATTAATTGTATTGAGAAAAAATTGCAACGAGACAGCTTCAAAACAGGTTTTTAGGAGAGTTACAACAATTAATACATTGTTGCCTTTGTAGTAGTCATTCACAGTACAAGGTGAAGACATGATATCCTGTCCAAACACTATTAGTACAAATCTTTCTTCTTATTTAATTAAAGGAAAGTAGCTATATATCTATCCTATTTTGTATATACAGATATAAAATGCTCTTTCATTTATATCTCCTTTTTTGTTTAGTTTTGTCAGAAATGGGTATTCCATTGCCATCCAAACATTATAGATAATTCACTGTAATGAAACAAGAAATTGGCTATTTTCAGGTGGAACTATCAAATAAATTTTGACTTCATTATTGTGAGTGAAATTTAAAACATGGTCTTTGCTTGGTGAACAATGAGGAAGATAATTTAGTGTCATAGATCTATATTTTTTAAAAGATGATTCATAGTTATAGTTCTTATTTTAACATGAGTTTTGGAAAAAAGTCTGGACAGCCATTCCAAACTAAGAAAGGGTTATGTGTTCAGAAGTTTATAAAGATCCACTGTACCTATAAAAAATACCATATAATGAAAGAAAGTGAAAAATCAAACACATGCCAAAGTGCATAGTGAAGGCACTCACGGAATCCAGAATGATAGCCCTGGAGTGTTTAGTGACCATTGGTTGGCAGAAGGAAGAGTCTGAAGGGCTATCAGTTGGGAGGTTTCTATGATAACGTGGCATGGCAACGTACCGTCTACCTAATCAGAAAGCATAATAACAGAACAAGGAAATTAAAAGGCTTAAGTGACATAGGTGTATCCTGTGTGCTCCTCTGACAAAGAAAAGAAAGGCTGACATGAATGACGATTTATCCCTTTAGGTAATTCACATTCAGTTTGAATATGCAACTAAATAATACATGTTCTGGCTTATAATATATCCAATGATAACTCAACATAACTAAACTCAGTGTAACTGAAGGTGTGTGAGTCTAAGATGATAGAGTTAGTCAGGAGATAAAGAAACTAATTAATAAAAAATGTGCATAGTTTGGATCTAAAATGCTCTGTAATGCCAGGCCAACCCCCTCCAACTCCTGACATGCTGAGGTTGCAATTGAGACTCAGCGTGGTGGTGCATGCCTGTACTCTCAGCACTTGAGAGGCTATACAAGTGGGTCATCATGAGACTGATCTCGTAGTGAGACCCTGAACACCCTGCAGACCCTTCCCTAAAAAATATAATAAATAGATAGATAGATAGATAGATAGATAGATAGATAGATAGATAGATCTCTTCAATGTCCCATGGCTTAAATGTCTATGAAGGCTGTACTCATGAAAGAGACAGTGCTCTTTTAACTTCCTCCACTTTCCCTCTCTCTGATTCACATCTGGTTACAGCTTTATTCTGCCATATGCCATCTGCCACGGTGCACCCCTCAGGAAAAGCCCCAGAATAACAGGCCAATCAAATAAGGACTGAAATTTTCAAACTGTGACCCAAAGTAAACCTTCCCTCTTATTAATTTTGCTAAGTTACGTATTACAGTAAAGAAAAGCTAGCTATTGACACATGTGACCTATGTAGTTCACCAGAAGAGGCCACTTATTTGAAAACTGAGGAAATATCAGCTGTTTAAATTAGGGAGTTTAAGTAAGGGACAGGCTGCAAATCAGCCAAGGAGAAATGCAATGTCTTAAAGACACTAAGAAATTGCCTAAAAAATTGCAGGTATGCAATAAAAATAGCATTTACAAAGTATCTCACTACACAGCTTGGACTCATAGTGATCTAGTCTCAGCCTCCCTAGCACTGAGGATTACAGCTGCACACCACCACATCTGTTTTTTGGTGATCAGCAGAGAGTGTCTGGAGTTTCAGAGCCAGCACAGAATAGAGCATCAGGGATTGAACCCAGGTCTTTTTGCTTGCAAAAAAGAATGCTTTCCAGCCCCTATCCCCATATTCTTAGAAAGGATTGATAAAAGAAGCAATTAATCTACTTAAAAATGATTGAAAGATTAATTCTTTTCTAAAAGCCCATATTTTGCATTGCATTAAATTATGAAAAACACTTTGAAATGTAGAACAGTATGTAGAACATGAGAGATCATGTGTTACAATTTTCACTAGAGTAAATAATAAAAGTTAACACAGAATGATCTGCATAGCCTCAAACTCCATCATTTTTTGTTATCATTAGATACATTTTTACAGCAACATATATCTACTTTCCAAGTGTGAAATATACTGAACATACCTAAAGGCTTTTCTACTAAATTTAGTTTGTATATATTGACATTCTTAGGGTAGTAGAAATTCTGAATTACTTGGACAAACTCTCCTGGGGGATGTCATGGCAATAAATTAATTCATTTGCAAAGCACTTATGAAATGAGCTCTTTGTAACTGGATCATAGGTTTTGATTGGGCAAAATATTCTGTTTAAGTCTGTGCTGAGTAATATTTTCCTATTTCCTAGCTCTTTGTGGAAAACCTTTCTTTTTCCTTTTGGGGAAATCTGTGCAATTTGACACATAAGTAAAATCCATTTTACTTATAATGTATAGGCCATGAGGGAGGTGAAGGTACAAGTGAAAATTAAAATATTATGTCTTCAGGTGACATGTGAGTGCAAAGCACACAATTATTTGAGGTAATTGTCACCAGTGGGATTTAAAGAAAGGGAGATTCTGTAGCCAATGAGAGGAAACTAAAATGATTCTGTATGATTTGCTTACTCTAGACAATGAGTGTTAAACACTTGGGCATTTTATCTTCCCCCACTCCATTTTCATTGCATAAGCAATTTCTACTTCGAGACAGATATCAAGCAGTTTACAAAACACACAAAAGAAAAAATGAAAGGGGAAATGTAAAATGTAATCTTGCTTTCAAGGAAGAAGTTTAACTAGGAGTACAGATGCGATAAATTGGTTGTTGGAAGGTAGATTCATGGAATTATACATTGAGGTTATAAATAGCATGGTTTTAGGGAAAACTACAGAGCTAAATGTCAAGAGTTAGGATAAAACTTTTAATAACTGCTCTTCTCCAAATTAGTTAGCTATAATGCAGACTAAAGTGAGTTATCCCTTCCAACTTTGTCACCTAGGAACTCAGAAAATTAACACTGCAGGGTCAGTCCCTAATTGATAGAACTGTGATAAATAGCATATTGTGTTTTTGGGTAACTGATCTGAAGAAAGAGAAATCGTCCATCAAGAAGAAACTTTCTCTGCTACACACGAGTGAAAGGGTTAGTCTTAGTGTTTTTCCTTTTTTATTCTAATTAGTATGTATTTATGGTAAATAATGGTTACATTCCTGCTGGAGAATTGGTACATGCATCCAACCCATCTTAATTCTTTTTTTATCCCCATTCTGCCCACTTCTTCTTCAGCCCTCCATCTCTTAGTCCTGTTTTCCTTTGCAGAAAATCTTAACCCTGGGGTTAAGCCAGCCTCACATGTAAATGGCTTAGGGTATGACTGGGATTTTAGGGATATTCTTTTCTTTATTTGGGGGGAAGGCCTACAGGGTGTTCAGGGTCTCACTACTAGATCTAACTCATAGTAATCCACCTGTTTATAGCCTCCCAAGAGCTGGGATCACAGGCACACTCCATCATGCTGGGTTTCAATTACTCAATTACTCTTTTAGCAAGCCCTGGGAACGGGGCTGACACTGCAGGCCCAGGAATCGAATCTCCTACCCCTGTGGCTGCTTGTAGGCACTTTAATCTGCTGAAGTATTTCACCGACCCTGGAATTTTAACTTACATCATGATCCAAATGCTGGCTGGTTTTGTGATCATAAACAAAGGCTCACAAGGCCAGAAAAACCTGTAAGCATACTTAAACTTCAGTCTGAACTGCAGTGTACATGTTTTGTATGTGACTTTGGTCAGTACTTTGTGAAAGAACTACAATGACTGCTATCACAGTGGTCCCCCAAAAAAGTTAGAAAAAAAGCTAAGGCAGGAAGCCAAAATAAAAAGGCAATCACAATGAAAAAAAGATGAGAAAATGATAGAGAAATACACAGGTAGTGTTTGTTTGATCGATCTAAATAAAATCTTGAATGTGTCAAAATCTACCATCTTGACAATGTTACAGTGAAAAGATTTGTAGAAAGAAGCTAGTGCTGCTAAAGGTGTTACTCAAACTAGTAAGTCATGATCAACAATGTTTAATGAGGTAGAAAGGCTATTATTAGTGTGACTAATCAGATGTCAGATGATAGGCTGTGGCCTATTTGAGTCTGTAACTTCTTAAAAAGCTAGGGCTAAAATGCAGATCTCATAACAGATAACTCATCAATGGATGCTAATGGTGACATGTTTCATGCCATCAAGGAGTGGTTTCAAAATTTTAAAGTGAAAACTAGGGTTCTTAGCATCACTAGGCATGGTGAAGCAGCTCATGTCAGTAAAAGGGCGTGGCAAGTGAGTGAGTCCACTGGAGGCCCCCGATCATCATTGAGCAGGCGCCCAAGATGGAGTGTGAGTGCGACTGCCTGGGGCCTGCAGGGACATCACTGAAGCCAGAGAACAGACCTGGAATGTCAGTGGAACTTCATCCATCACATGGGCCAAGTGTGACCCCTGCAGCAAAACTCCCTGCAGAGAGGCTAGAGGCAAGATTAACCCAGCTTACCCAGGAGCAGGACATCTTGCCAGAGTGGCACAGCTGGTTCACCTCCAAGGGCTGCAGCAGGGAGAAATGGAGCACAGCAGACAGACCAAAGCCAAACCCACTTGGACAAGTTCAAACTTGGTGGATCCAGACCTGGTGCTAATATAATAACTCTATCAAAGCTCTACACAAAAGATCACAAGACAGTGCTATACAACATGACAAAGTGAAAGAGCAAAATTCATTCTAAGGCACTAAGCCCACTCAGAACAAATTCAGGAGACAATAGCATAGAAAATATTGGAAAGCACACACATGAAATATCTGAGATGATAATGCAGAAATGTGTAGAGGAAATAAAATCAGAAATAATTTCTGAAGTAAAAAAAAGAAATAATAACTATAATGAGAGAAATACTAAATGCTTCTAAAGAAGACATCAATAAAAAAATAGAGTAGAATAGAAAAATGATGGAATCCATGAGTGAGCAATATAGGAAAGAAATGGAATGCATGAAGCAGATTCAAAGTGTTATACAGGAAATTAAAACCTCAATCATAAACTGGCACAATCATTTGAATGAAAGTCGACATAGACTTTCAGACCTTGAAGACAGCATTGCAGCTAGTGAAAAGGTAAGAAAAGAGCTCTTAAAAACACCTAGGATTCAGGAAAAGAATAATTCAACATCTGTAAGATGATGCAAAGATGAACAATATAAGAGTAACAGGTACCATTGAGAAATGAGTTGATACAAATGATATTAAAAATGGGGAGAAATAATAGCAGAAAACTTCCCAAATATGGGGAAACAATCTGACATTCAGGAAAAGGAAGCACATAGAAGTCCAAATAGTATCAATCCAATTAAAACCACACACAGACATAATAATCAAGATCTCAGAAAATCAGCACAGGGACAGTATACTAAAAGCCACTAGAGAAAAAAACAGATCACATTTAAAGGAAAATCTGTCCGAATAATGGCAGATTTCTCTTTACACCCGTTGTGAAACACATGGAGCAAAGTACTACAAGTCTTGCAAGAAAACAAATTCCAACTTAGACTGCTATACCCTGCAAAAAAATCTTTCAAGTATAATGGAGAAGTGAAATGTTTCCATGACAAAGAACAACTAAACAATTTCATGGTTACAAAACAAAGCCTACACAGACTACTAAATGATATTCTAGAAATGGATCAAAATGACCACAACTCCATGAATGAGAACTGGAAGAACCTGCCACATAAAGCAAACAATTAAACACAGAACACAAAGTGGTATACAGCAGCAGCCTTTCAATTATTCTTTTGTATACAGCAGCAAAATATTTCCATCAGCACACTCTACAAATGGACTTCTCCTAGGGTCATGATTCTGTCTGGGTCTACAGAGTAGATATCAAGGAGATAGAAGTAGCTCAGTTCCACAAGTGAAACCTGGCCACCAGTAAGTGCCATGGACATTATCCATATCCATGACATATTAGAACTTTATGCGATATCCTATTCCCAAATTGTTAGACATACTTGACCTGTATTTACAATTCCGGTATTTATCTTATGTTTTATTCTCAGTAATTCTTTACTATCATGAAAACCTTTTCTTAGTTGATATTTTTGTATATATTAACCTATTCAAATACTGTGTGACCACTCTGAATTGATTACAGATTGGTACACATGATGCAAAACAATCTGGCCTCTTAGTTGGACTCACCATTTAATTTTAATTTTGGAATATTGTTTTGAAATATTTTATTAATATATTATTAATATTTCTGAATATTGTTTAATTTTAATTTTTGTTTTATGATTTATGCTGTATCTTTGACTTACAATCTACTTATAAGACATAGTATATTTCTCGAGTATTAGAAACTATAATAAGAATATTTCCATTTTACATTGAATTTATATTACTTCTTCCTTGCCTTTTATACACACACACACACACATATGAAAAATATGTATATAACCTGACGTAAGATTGATACTGTTTTGTGGGAATCTTCAGTGAACTTTTAAATGGGTTCAGTTAATATAATTATATCTTCCATAGTCCTGAGAGCTCTTTATTCTTTATGCAGGACCATAGAGCACCTTCTCTTGCCTTCTGGATTACCTTTTTTATTCTCTATCTGCTATGTCTGGAACTTTTTTATGTGTATGCTTTAATTTTGGACAGCTTCATTTTTTCTGTATCTTAGTATGATTTTATTCGTATTTCTTATGCAAAAGGTTCATTTTTCTTGGAAATTTTGTGTTATAATCTCAACCAAACTTAGAAATTTTAAATCTTTAAATATTTATTGCCTACCCCTTTCTATTTGAGAATTCTAGTTATAAAAGTTTCTCGATTTTAGGGCAGAGTGAAATATTATATGACTGATCTGTAAGTTCCTCTTCATGTTTATTTTAGATAATTTTTGTTGTTATATTCATTTAAGTATATTAATATTCCATTTATGATGTACAATCTGTTTTTAATCTCATGCCTTGTATTCACTTCAGCAATATTTCTCTAAAAATCACTGTCTACATCTATATCTTTCACATTTCAATATTTGTCTAAAAGTTTTAATATGCTATTTATATATATATAAAATAACATATATATATCTTAATTTTCAATAAAGCTAATGAGAAAAAATATAAAATAAAAGGGCTGCTGAAAATTTCATAGACCACTTCAAAATAGTGGCACAGAGAAATGACTTTTGCTGTCATCAAGCTTTCAACTGTAATGAAATTGTCCTTTTCTGGAAGAAAATGCCAAACAGAGTATATGCTACTCAGGAAGAGATGAAAATGCCTTCTCTTCATGCCACAATCCTATGAGAGATAGGCCAATGTACTGCTATGTGCCGATGTCAGTGGCGGCCTCAAAATCAAGCTATCTCGTTTTGTCATTCTGAGGTCCCTAGAATGTTTAGAAAACAGTCATAAAGAATAGGACAGGAACCATGTGGAGATCTAATGCACAGTACCTTTTTTAATGTATCAGAGAGGTTTTGTGTCCTACTGTTCAGAAATATATAGAGGACAAAGTTTTACCACTCAAGGATCTTGGTATCATGTGCAGTGCTCCTCCTCATCCAAAAGATTTGGCTGAAGAATTTCTGAGGCTCTCAGTCAAGTTTCTCCTACCTAATACAATTCCTCTACTGCAGCTTATGAACCAACTGGTTATAGTTCACTTTAAGAAGTTATACACTAAGGAACTGTTCCTAAGGATTTTTCATTCCGAAAGATGGTCTCAGATAGAGGTCTAACTTTTAAAGAATTCTGAAAGGAACATTACAACATCCTTTCCAGTGTGGTGTTAATTGAGAAATACTCAATCATAGTCTCTCTAAGGACACTGATTTCCGCCTACAGGAAACAGTGACCTAAAATTGTACAGCAGAGACTTTGAAGGTTGTATAAAGGAACCTGAACCTTCAGTTTCCCCTGATGTTGATAAAAAGTCGCCATAGGAAAGTCCTAACGATGTTGAGGAACTGGTGGGGAAACATTCAGAGGAACTGTCTACAGATGAACTTCAGCAACATCTGGGTGAGCAACAGAGAATGTCAGCTATGGAGCTTTCTGAAGAGCAGGGAGAATATCAACAGTCAGTGCACCTAAGTTCTTCTGAATTAAAGGAAGTCCTTCATAAGTGGACAGAGCTTTGAACATTTGTTTAAAAATCCACTCAGACAGAGATAAGGCCAATTATTGTATTCACTTGATTATTCAAAATATCAGGTCATATATAGAACATTGTTAAAAAACAACAACAGACAACATTAGGTCAGTATTTAGCTCTGAAAACAAGACTGAGTGAGCCACAAGTAGGTGCAGATCTCTACAGAGTCTCCCAAGAAAATAAAGGGTACCAGAGAGCCAGATTTTTTATTTATTTATTTATTTATTTATTTATTTATTTATTTATTTATTTATTTATTTTTGGTAGTACCAGGGATTGAACTCAGGCCCTTGCTCTTGCCAGGGAAGTGCTTACTCTACTGAGTTATCTCTGCAGCCTCAGAGAGCCAGATTTCTGATGTTTTTATCCATAGGTACACTCTTTCAAAATATAACAATGTACCTCCTCCCTTCCTGAGAGCCTAGGATATCAACTTGAATGGCAAATGTAGTATAAAATTGTTGTTATTGATAAATGAGACATACTTTATAACTTTTTGGTGCATACGCAAGGAAAACTATCGGTGTTTCAGGTAAATTACACACATTATATAAACTGTTTGCAGTATGAAAATGTTAATAAAGGGTACTTTGGGAGTGTTATGGATTGTGTCTAGCTGTCCCTCCAAAGTCTCCTGGAAGTCATGTGGGAGACTTCTAGAGTTTGTGAATAACTCATTTTTCATTGGGATTATGCGTGTACATGCTGTTGGGATTATGAATATTACACCCAGCCTGGGGCAGATAGTCTGAATGCAACTTAAGGGATATTTTTTTCTCTATAGCACCTGTTGCTGTTACTCCTCTCTTTTGCTCTCTGCTCTTTGCCACCACCATGAAAGGTTGCCTTCTGCCATATGCTGTTCTGGCTTGGAGCCAGCTGAGTGTGGACTGAAACTGCCAGTAACTGTGAGCCATAAACCTTTCCTTCATTTTGGGTGTCATGTATTTGCCCCAGAAGTGAGTGAAGAGTAACTGAAACGGGGGTGTTTGGACCAAATTATGGGTATTTCCATTATTTCCTATGGGGGAAAACACTTTTGAGTTACAAAGAGTTTGAGTTACAAATGGCTTTTGAGAATAATTGAAATACATGAGTCAAGGACCTACTGCATCACTCTATTTTAATTTATTTGTTTATTTGCCCTATATATTTAATTTATTGTGTATGTTTTGAAACTATACCAAGAAGATGTTGTCCTTTTTAGGTGAGCTAATTATAGCACTGAGGAAGAATTGTTTCAGTCATCTTATATTTCATTGTATTTTGTCTTACAATAAATTGATATAACTGAGGTAACCAAAAAAGCCCAATTGCAATCTTAGAATATTTTGATATTCTAATATTAACAACTGTTGAGTCAATTAGGAAATCCATTTCAATGAAACTCTAGTCCTTCATTGGCAAAAATAAAAAAATGATATATCTTCTATAGGTTCTCAGAGAGAATCAACAAGTACCTCATGCAGATGGGGTACATTTTAAACAGACTGAAATTTGTAGTTTTACAAAAGACAATTATCATGGCAAACAAAAGAATTATTTTGAGGAAATGTATTTCACAGTTTGAATGTATTTGTAGGATTTGGGGAAGGGAAGACAGTAACAGTGTCCAAATAATTGACACCTGCAATGTCAATTAAACTCAGGAAATGTGGACTGGATTGTATAAAACCAAAACTGTATCATCTCGAGTAGAAAATAAGTATTTTCAATGTAACCAGACATTTTACCAATTATTTCATGACTTTTTCCTTTTCTATTTTGATTTCATAGAGAACAAACAAACAAAATAAAAACAAAACCCCAGACAATGCTGGACAGCGCCCCTGCACTTTGCTGCTCAAGCATGCCTCTTCTGTGGATGCCCCTGAGGGAAGCTCTGGCCACCTAGCGGCCTTTTGCGCTCTGCCTTTGTTTGGTGTGAACTTGCTCTCCACTTATGGGCGGTGGTTTCCAGTCTAGTAAGCAGTTCTCAAAAAATTGTTAATTATGATTTTTTTATGTGATCACTGCAACTTTGAAGAGGTCTTTTAAAATATATCCTTTATCACTTCTAAGTACTTAACTGGATCATTTTTCTATTGAAGGAGTGAAGAATATGTCATTCCAAAATATGTTCATCTGGCATGTTTACTCTTTTAGTTAAAATCCTTTGAAGTGGTCAAGCACTTGTATGAAAGGAAAATAACATTTACATCATCATTAATAAGAATTTGAATCTGTAGGAAACCTGTAGAAATGTAGTTAACCTGACCTTACCTTAACCAGGCTGTTATCTATCCAGTTAAGTATATGAGCCCAAGTCCTTTGATTTAACAGCTTTTCATAATTTCTTATTATTTTTGCAGTTCACACAGTGGATGCTTTAGTTTCACTTTTTAATTGGTCTTGTTTCCTAATGATGACTCCTTCCCCTTAAATCTGGCGTTAAATAAATATGTCTGCTTTTCTCCTATTTATCTGCCTCATGTTAAATTTGTTCTTTCGACAAGCTGATAAAAAGTAGAAAAAGAAGAAAAAACAAATTTACTCTAGACTGTGTTTTGCAGTAACTCTTTAAAAAAAAAGCAAGAAAGAAGAAAAAGCTTAGCAATTGCAGTCCACCCAGCCCACTGCCATTAGTGTTGGAAATAACAGCCTCATCGTATTCAGGCTCCTCCATCTGGAAAGCTCAAATCCTGGCCTGTTTATTTCTTGTCCATTTACTATGTTTATTCTGCAGTTCCTTGGCCTTCCTGTCAACTTGATTCGAAAAAAGGGCCTTCACTGGGGCACTGTCATGACGTATAAAGAGGGAAATTGTTTCCTTGCCTTTATAGACTATTACAGAATAATTCAGGAGGGAATTTTTCCTTCTAATAATTCCAAAACAGATTTTCAGGAAATATAACTAAGTCAGAGAAAAATTATGGTATCATAAAACATAATGACTAATTTTAAGAAAGCTCCTCGACAGAATGGAAAACCAGCCATCCTTATAAAGCTAGAGAGTGGACTCCACAGGAAGAGCTGGATCATTCTAAGTTGTCAGTGAGTCAGAGATTGGTTCAAGGGGATTTACTCACAGTGATATTCACTAGGGCTTGAATATACGGTATGTTATACAAGTGGAATTAAGGGACTAAGATGGAATCATGTTGCTTCTTTCTTCTGTTTAGACTTCCATTACAGGACAGCACAGATTGTGTGTCACACAGTAGAAATGTAAATTTTCAGAGTTGTGTGGATTTGACTTCTCCCAAAGTCTAGTCCTTGAACACAAAAGTAGTCTTTTCACATTATGTCCTCATATGGTCTCTCCTTTGTGAATGTGTACCCTTACTCTGAATTCTTTGCCTCACAAGGATATTGGCCCCTTTGTGTTAGGGTTTCACACTGAAAATTCCACTTGAAGTAAGCATCTATAAATGTACGTGTAGTAGGGGTTACATATTCAATATAAGAATGGGAGTATACAATGATGCCCATTCATAGCAGCAAATAAGGGCAGGCCAGATAGCTCAGCGGATTAAAGTGCTTGCTTAGCCAGATGCAGGGCCTGGGGTTCGATCCCTGGCTAGTTGTACCAGCCCCCACCCCAACTGAAAATGGTCCCAGCGGCATGTGCCTATTATCCCAGCACTTTGGAGGCTGAAAACAGAAGAATCACTATGAGTTCCACCTGTGTCGTGAGACCCTGTAGATCTTGTACTAAATGTATATATTTAAAAATAGCAGCAAATAATCTGACTTTAAAGAAGAATGCTTTTTTATCCTGGAAAATTAAGTAAGGCTCCACTGCAATCACAAATGTATTTTAATATGAAAGAGGGAAAGGAAGAACAGTGATCCTTAGAGTGATATGACATGAGTTGGACTTGGCTTAGTATTACTCTCCAACTCTGGAGATGGAAGAGGCAAAGACCAAAAAAAAAAAAAAAAAAAAAAAAGTGAGCAGACTTTCACACATGGGAATGGAGTTGCTGTTAGGATATCCATGAATGAGTGGATCCTGCCAGCACTGGAACATTACCCCAATGAAACCTACTCCAGACTTCTGAGTTTGAGAAAGGTAAGATGAATTTGTATTATTTTAAATCAATTAATTTGTGATGATCTGTTAGCTCGAGAACAGACTGATGGGGACAATTAGAGAAAAGTACACTGGCTTGTGTGTCTCGATTTCTGTCTGCCTTCGTGTAACCTCCACAAGCTAGGCTTTCCTTAAGATGTATTTGAAGTGCGTGCTAAGTTCCTGGGATTTTCCAGACATTTGAGATATTGTGATGACCAATCTATAACTTTGAATGTCTTAGACTTACATTCTAAATACACCGTAGTTAAACTAGCATTCGTAGTGGAATCCTAACTGGTAGTCAACTTATTATACCAAACTGAATGAAAGTAGCATGGTTCTGGGAGTAGAAGGCCCACTAGAGGGTTGTTGTGAGCAGCATGTAAGGCAGAACAGGGGATGTTGTCAGAATGCTGTTAGGGATGCTATTTGGAGAAGCTGTTAGAGCTGTTGGAGGATGTTAGTTCTCTAGGGCTGTTCTTCTGGGTGACCTCGACATCTTGGCTGTCAAGTTCTTCCGGATGCACTTTGGAGGAGCTCTGGTCTTCATCTTGAGCATCACATCCTGGCTCCAGAGGGGAAAATGGTACACTGCTCAGCCTCATGGAGAAGCTTGTCACTTGGCTTTCTTGATGGGAACTTGGTTTTCCTCATTGTTAGAGGAGCTCAGGGTCTTACTGTTGCTGTGGATGGCTGTGGACTATTGGGGGAGCTCTGGTGCTTACCTCTAGCATCACTTCCTGGCTCCAGTTCAGGTCCCTCAAGTCTGGTAACACAGATCCTTCCTCCTGCTGTCATACACGTTGGCCTCCACCTCTGACCTTTGGCCTTTATAGCACATATCCATGAAGCAGGCCTGCGTGAGGCTTGGTTTGGGGCTCTAGGACTCCAGTTGGACTTGTGGGAGGTATTGCTATGAACTCTAGGCTTTCATCTGGTTTCATGTAATATATTAGGATCCAGGTCCTCACCTGGAATCTCTAGTATTCAGTAATATTATAAAATGTGTCATTATGTTGCTCCCCTTTCAAAAAACCCAAACCATGACAATGACCATACCCATGTAACATGCCCATCATAGATCAGGATAAATATAACAAAATAAAATCACAACTTTATAAAATTAAAAAGAACAAAAATTTGATTACAGTGACTTCAGATAAGTAATCAACCTTTTCAGCTTCTGAGAAATGAAAAATATATTAGAAAGTTTCATGTGCATTTATTGTTTAAGGTAGTAAAAGTAGGGAGAAGAGAAAAACTAATTAAAATTTAATTTCTTGCCAATAATTGCAGACATTTTTCCTCAATGGTTTAAAACATAAATTACATATGGCTTCATTGGAGTCTAAATTTTTAACGTGTAGTGAACAATGCCTAGGACTGATTCAAATTGCATAATGAAAACTTGCGAGTATTCTTTGGAAACGTTTAACGTGCCTGTTTTGTCAAGTCTGACCATTACGGTACTACTAACATTACATATTCTGACATCTAATAATGTACAGCTTAAGTTTCTTAGGCTGGACTCTGTTTGCTTATTGGCTTCTTAGATGAATGTGTCATCTTTGTAGGCTGTCACATATTGTAAAGATCAATTGAGAATGTACACTTAAGATCTTTTCAAATGCAAACACCCATAGCATAAAAGCTGTGTCTAATTAGCATCTGTGTGTGAGGGTTAATCTCATACTAATATTTTTATATGCATTGCAGTTCCTAATTTTCAGGAAACATAATTTGAGAGTTACTCATGAATTTTGGTATATTAATGTTTGCTAATGTTTTCTTAAGTAAAGTGTACCTTTTAAAAGCAGTTCAACGTCAGGTATTTAGGCAGAGTTCAGGTCACACAGTTCATCTTGATCTTTCAAACTAAATGGCCTTTCATTTTTATCTTGTTGAAGTGAAAGGCCTTAGTTGTAAACAAAGTTCACCCAGAGGCGATACAACCATTGTGGAGGTCAGGGTGGAGACTCCTCAAAAGAGTAGGACTAGAAATCCCATTCAAGCTGGCTATCTCCCTACTGGGAATTTTCCCAAAGGATATGAAAACATTGTATCATAGTGATATATGTGTACCTATGTTTAAAGCAGTGCAGTGTGTGATAGCAAAATCTTGGAAACAACCAAGATGTCCATCACATGAGGAATGGTTGAAAAAGACGTGGTATTTCTATATAATGGAGTATTACTCAGCTATTAAGAATGATAAGTTTGAAGCATTTATACTGAAGTCGATGCCACTTGAACACATACTCATAAGTGAAATAAACCAGATATACATGTGCAAATATCATATAGTCTCCCTAGTATAAGAAGCGAAAAGCAGAAATACAAATGGAAACGCACAACAACAACTAAAAACAATTGAGTCCGATAAGGCAAAATGAATGGCATATGCTCCAGGATACTAATCAGCTTTTCTTCTGGATGGTTAACAACCTAAGTTCACAAGTCAGAGTTGGAGAAATAGAAGAGCCACAAGGCCAGCCAACATTTTGGCCCTAGCCTTTCAAAGTCAGTGAAGACTCAGGACATAGGAGAACCTATACTGCAACATCATGAAACTCAGTTGAGCTCCAAATTTTCTGAACAAGGAGATTATGGACCCACAGAGGAAAGAGATTGAAGTTCCATAGTGTGCCATGGGGGAGCCACATGGAAAGAAAACTTTCTCTCAAGCTCTCACAGAGAGCAAACTGGTCAAGCATTGGCCGTGACTCATTCACATGGATGACACAGACAAAGGATCTGCAGAATAAGGTACAGGATTACAAGATAAACCCTGAGGGGACTTCACTGACCTCATAAGAAATATAAAGTACATGTGTTGGAATGTAAGTCTTGCTCTATCTAGGTCTTAACCATTCAGCAGAAAAGTATAAAAATGAAGTATACATTGCGGGGCCATAATATTAAGTTGAACTGTAAATGGCTATGGTCGACATCTTCGGATAACTCACTATTGTTGTGGAATGCTGGACTGTGTTGGATTGTGTTGTCGAGTTCAAGCACCTGAGGTAGTTGAATTAGAATGGAGTGCCCATCTCTGACAGGTGTAGAGCAAGGAAGGTGTATAGAATGGAAGAATCATGATGTATGTGTATGGATAGTACAGTTGGGATTGATAACACTGTGCTTCTACATAATTCTATGAGGGGCAAGATTTGCACTAATAGTGTTTGGACAGGATAAAATGTCAGCTTATAGTACTATAGACAACCGCTAGGAAAATAACAAGGTTGAAAGATTAATTATTGAAACTTTGATGTAATTTATGTATAAAAAATAAGATACACAAACAACTACAGTCTCTTAATTTACTGATAAGAGACATATGGTATAATAATGTCTATAAGTGTAATATCATGTATACACCTTTTATGATACCAAAACATTATGAAAACAGTTTGCAATGTATTAATTTATGAAATCCATCTTGTCAAGTTATGTTAAAACTGTCTCATTGATATTTGTGCTTAATAAAACAAAATTAAAATAAAAAAAAGAAACCAGAAAAAAAGAACAACAACAACAACAAAAAAAAAAAAACAACAAAGTTCACCCAGAGTTAGTGTCTCTTATTTCTGGAAATCATTCCCTAGGGAGTTTTAACTTCTTCATAAAAGCTGTGTCATATATATATGATAAAATTAGTTACATTTGGAGTAACTGAATCTCTAATTATTCATCTCTTATGAGTCCAAGTTTTTTCAGATTTCTTTTGAAAACACTTCAAGATTATTTCCAAAAGATTTGAAATTGTTTTCATTTACCTTAAAGGAAGATTTTACATTCTCGAAAGTTTTCATTTTGAAAAATATTTATAGTTCAGGGGCAGGGAGATGGTTTAGTGGAATAAACCCTTCTCTGGCAGTGCAATGGCCTGAGTTCACTCCCTAGTTCTGCCAAAAAAAATTTATAGTTCATTTAGCACTCAATAATTTGGATTGAGTGTATGGTTAATGTGAGTTTAAAAGTATTATGCATCACAAAGTAGAGATACTATCTCCATGCTCAGGATGAAATCATCTATAAATGATAACTTCTAAAAATTAATTAAATAACTTATCTAACCTATTATTTGCATCAATGGTTATAGAAAGTTAAGATCTATACATGAAAACAACAATGCTATCAATAACCACCATAGTAATAAACATTAACAAAGAGGCCCAATCTGTGGAATTTGTGAGAAGTAAATGGGTAGGAGGATAGAAAAAATATAATACTTCCAAATTGAAACAATACTTATGCAAAGGATTGTCAAATGATTTAAATTTATTTAAGAAATATAAAACTAGAGCAGATTATTTGAGAGGGTTTGGTGTATTGGGAAAAGAGGTTTGACCTCTTACAAAAGATGTCAAAATGTCTTGATCAGTAATGACACATCATTCCATGGAAGCTCTTGTGAATACCAGTAGTTAGATGTTTATACTCTCATGTGATTTTTATTTGATTTACTAATAAAAGAAAAATGGCACTATCTTAAGCAATGGGGCAGAAATGTAATTCCTCTGCCAGATTCCAACCCAACTTCCCAATTCTAGCTCTCAACCTGTACCCTTTCAAGTTTGCAATTTGAAGGATTATTTGTTCTCTGGGCTCCACACATTTTAAAATTTACAACAAAATAAACTCAAAGATAGTCCATTGTGCTATGTGTGAAGTGTGACTATTGCTATTTTATGGAAGTGGAATTAAAGTCAGCAAGGCTCAGAAGGTCAAACTACGTGGGACAATGAGAACTGGTTTTCTTGCACAACAGAAAAACCTTACTGCCTCTTGCCACTGAATGTCATTAGCTTCAATTTTCTTTTCTCAGAATGATGATAAGTAAAACAAAAGCAAGAAATGAAGAAAGAGAGGGAGAGAAAGAAATAGATGAGGAGAGAGGGAAGGAGGAGAGAGAGATTGAAAAATTCCAGTGAGATAGATCAGATCCCCATGTGCAAATATTGTATTATCTCGCTAGTATGAGAGACTGCAACAATAATTGAAATCTGAAAGGTACAGCAGTTACTGTGAAAGGGAAAGAAATTGTTCAATGGGAAGGAAAAACTGGGATGAGGAAAAGGACAAATGAAAGAAAGGAAAATATATCTAGGTATATATGTGGAATTTTTGGATAATTGTATTATTGATTTCTGTTGGTTTTTTGAAATGAACAGTTAATGCTTATAATTTTTTTACTCTGATTTTTTTCCTCTGAATTTCTTATAACTTCTTTGTTATTGTTTTGTGTCTTCTTTAAACGAATCTTACAAGCTTATAACTGGTAGTCTGAACAACTAATTTTAAGATAACATCATGTAATACAGCAAGCATTATTGAATTCCTATTACTTTGTTTGTAATGCTGTTTTATTTTTAAAGACTATTTTGTACTGTTAGAAAGAAAAGAATTCCAGATAAATGTAGGATAGAGACTTGCATGATGATAAAATACCCCAACTTCAGTGTCCGACACAGCAGAGGAAGATTTTAGTGACTGACAAATGGGACCTCAGAATTTTGATAACTTTACCAGAGCATAATGAAGACAAGTAAAGGGGCTCTGTAAAGAGCTTCACAGTCAGATTCCCAGTCACACACGTTTGTGCCAGCACTACCTGGCTGCTCTCATGTGCACGCACACACACACACACACACACACACATCTGAAATTTACTCTTAATTCAAATTTCAAATGTCTTTAGAATTATTATTCAATATATATTTGCTATGATTTAAATTCAGAATGGCACTAAGTGAATTTGCATTGGCATTTGCTTTTAGTTCCTAACCTACGATCTTCCTGCGTAGGGAAGTTCACCTGTGTTAACTAGGCAATCTAGATTCGCATGCGGCCCATCTCATGCCTGGCACTTGCTTCCTTTTGTGCTGTGCTCCATGTAGTGTGCATCAGCTGGCTTTTCATTTGACAATAGCTTGCTGGAATCTTCATCAAGAATGTCATGCTATTGAACTAGGAGCTTTTGCCTCCCACCTCTTTTTTCTTCCAAACTATTGTGCAAGATAAGAGAAAAAAATTTCCTTTCTTCTTTCTTGTTTTCTTGTTTTTCCCTCCCTCCCTCCATTCCCTGCCTCTCTCCCTCCCTCCCTCCCTCCCTCTTTCCCTCCCTCCCTCCTTTCTTTCTTTCTTTCTTTCTTTCTTTCTTTCTTTCTTTCTTTCTTTCTTTCTTTCTTTCTTTCTTTCTTTCTTTCTTTGTCTTTCTCTCTCTGTCTCTCTCTCTCCTTGCTTCTTTCTTTTCTTTGAGGCAGAATTCTTGTTGGTTGGGTCAGGGTCTCCAGGCTACAGCGATCCTCTTTCCTCGGGGGCCTAAATTGTTGGACGTACACATGTGCCATCTGCCATGCTTGGCTCATAGTCCTCTTTCAATTACCAGAAGGAAATAGACAAAGCAATTGTGGCAGCAGCAAGAGAAGGAGCCATCACTTTTTAAATCTTTTTTTTTTTTTTTCCCCCTTGGGTTTAAAACAAGATATAAGGATCTTTATACAATTTAAGTCAGTTCTTGCTTTCCCTTTCTTTGATTTTTGACAGGAATAATGTATCTTAGTTGTCAAAAAGTATCATTTAAAATAACACCAAGTAAGAAAATAAATTTAATTTTCCTAGGAATTCATTTGCATGTTGTCAATTACATGAATCTTTGTTAATGCACATTGCTTTTTATCAATTTAAACTGTGATAAATAATATGATATATTATTATGCTTTAATTCTTTTGAAGCAAAGATATTTGTTTACTAGGACTATATTGCAATAAGTTGCTAAATTCATGCATCTACAATATTCAAATGACAATGGAATGCCTTTCTCTGGAAAAACTAAACAAAAAATGGGATATAAATGAAAGACCATTTGTATCAGTATATTCAAAATAGTTAGGATAGATATGTAGCTACTTTCTCTTAATTCAATGAATAGAAACATCTGTACTTATAGTGTTTATTCATGTCTGCATCTTGTACTATGAATAACCTCTAAGACAGCAATATGCAATGTATTAATTATTGAAACTGCCCTACTATACGGGTTTGAAACTGTCTCACTGCTATTTGTTTCTCTATAAAATAATTAAAAAATAATTTTTAAAATATATTTGGTTGTGGCAAGGTCTCACTATGCAGCTGGGACTCGTGGGGATCCTCCTGTTTCAGCCTCCCCAGTGCTGAGATTATAGGTATGTGCCGCTCTGCCTGCACTCAGTGGCCTGCTCAGCCCTGGGGTGGGGCTGGAACAGCATGTGGTATGGGGCATCTAACTGTGGTTCTTGGGCTTCCCTAGGCTTGCCTAGTCTGCTGAACTCTCACCAGCCCCTGTATTTTTGATTTTTGATGTTGTTTTTAAACAAAAGTTATTTTCACTTTAGCTGATTTTAAAAAAGAAATATACTGAAATACACCCATCCTCATTAGAGCTGTAAACTTTTCTTAGTTAATATGACTATGGTGTATTCTTTATTGGTAGAAAAGCCTATTTTCTTCTCATATAGATTGCAACAATTAAATTAGCTTGCCAGAGTGGCTATAGAAAAGTTCCACCAACTGGATGAGTTAGACAGTAGAAATGTGTGTTATCACTATTATGGAGACTGGAAAACAGGGGTACGAGGGTGGCAGGGTTCTATCATGCAGCACCTTCTCTCCTTGCCTTGTGGATGGACCTCTTCTCCCTAGGTCAGCATATTGTCTTTCCTCTATGTGTCTATGTCCTTATTTCCTCTTACTCAAAGGTTATCCACCATATGTCATCAGTGCACTAGAGCACCTCCTAATGAACTCATTGTAACTCAGGCATCTCTACTAATTTTTTTTTTTTTTCAGAACTAGGGATTGAACTCAGGCCCTTGTGCTTGCCAGGGAAGTGCTGATTCCACTGAGCCATCTCCCTGGTCCCCACTTCTACTAATTCTTACAAGTACTGTCACACTGTGGGCTACCTCCTGGCAGTAAGACATCAACATGAAACATAGACACCCCAGTCTTTGTGGTATGTAGGTTTCCCACATTTATTTTTTGCTTTTGCTTTCTACATGCCTGCATCACTGCATCATCAACATTTTTGTTTTTTTAAAATATAAACAAGTGATAATTGTCTCTATAGTACTTGGGAACTGAAAAATAATAATTCATATTCTTGTTCTTAGGAAGGCATACATGTGGATCAATTTTTGATAATTAGTTATTTTTAAAGAATTTCCTTTTGTAGACAATATATCAGAAGCAAATATCTTGACGTTATAGATATTTTTGCACTCATTACTTTTAAATTTCAAATTTTCCTTTGCTTCTAATTTGAGATGATTTTTGGTTGCTCTGTAAACCTAGTAGGAATTATTCTTTAAGCTTTAAAGTTGGTATGTAAAGCACCATAATTCTTTTTGGAAGTTTTAAATCTAACCTATTACATGATAAATGTAATTCTTGTAGCTTTATTATTTCCTTCCATTGAAATTCACTTTTGGATTCATGTATTTAAATCACTTTCTATTGATTCTTATGAATTTTACAATCTGATTTCAAATTATCATTATATATAGGCTTAGATAGGTTCCATTTTATATTTCTGCATAAATATATATTGCATTAACAGCTCACCATATTTTACATAATTGAAAATAATATTTTCTTCGTAAGTTTTTTCAATTTTAATCCAACAACAAATGCTCACCATATGTAGATTTTTGAGATATGTGTACTCTTTAAATAAAAATGCCTCCCTTTCAATGAAATTTGAGAAATTTTAATGGTTAAATTTTTATTTTTCTGTCTTACTCTTAAAAATAGATATTTGTTAAGAATCACGTAAATTGCAGTTTCATTTTTATATGCTTTGAAAACTCTCCACTTTTGCTATTTCAAATGATTCTTTTTACTTTCACTGTTTGCTCATCATTATATATTTGTATGTGCATCTCCACTTATAGCTTACTTGGAAAACAGCATTTGATATGGCACCCACTCTCTTTTTGACTAATTGGCAATAGTCTAAAAGATAATATCTTACTTATTTTAGTTCATATTTTTAACCAAGAAAGTTATAGTGAATTTTAGCTCTATTTTTTAACTTCTGATTTATAAAAGAGCTAATCAAAATCTATGATTTATCATGCTCTTTATATTAAATTGACCTCATCTCAAATAACTGTATGATACTTAAACTTTTGAAGTATACAATCTGAATGCTTTTAACTTCAAATAAAAGGAAGAACTCTTTGTCTCTTAAGAACCACAAGTATTTAGAGGCTCACATGATTCGAAATTGCAAAGAGGCAGATTAACCTCAGCTAATCATCACCGTGCTTTGTATTAATCATTAGCCTGGTTTTTCTCATAGTGACAACGTGGTAATTTCAGACATCAAACTCATATCTAACATAACATACAGGAAGAAAGATTATTTCAATCATTTAAATGTCCCTATCTCTAAGAACATGGATTTATTTTTTCAAATCTCAGAAGCTTTCATTATATTACACTTGAAATTGTTTGACCTAATTAATATCACTTGCCCATTCTGAACCAATTAACATGGCAAAACTGTTTTTTCCTGTCTTACTCTTCAAGCTAGTTCTATTTTCACTAGGATACATGGACTACATTATAATAATATCATTCATAATACTCTATGAAATTAAGTACAGATAACATAATTAAAATTGTATACTTCCATATCAATAATACTGGCATAGTATCATGGAGGCCACTACTTGTGATTGTACTTAGGGTGAGATTTATTTTGCTTTTGTTGTATAACTCAAAGAGGTAATGTAAGAATTATTGTGGTTGTTCCTTCCATTTCTACTTTATCTAATCTCAGTTGCTTTTCTCTTAAGTCTTCAGTTTTTATTACATTCATCTTATTTCTTTCTTTCTCTTAAAGATATTTTATATTTTCTTGGCTGTCAAACATTACGTAATCAGTAATACAGTATTTTTAAATCTTTCAACGCAAGAACCAGAAATAATTACGTATATTGCACATTATTCATTTTCTTTTTCTGATTTTAGACAAATTACATACCCTTTGTAAATTTTATGAAATGTTTACAGTATAGAGTAGGTTATAATTAAATAACAAATTATTGAAGAAATTTTATTATGTTTTCTGGAGCCTATAAAGAAGTCAAAAATATTAGACCTTTAAAAATGTATATTTTGTACAGGGTCTCATTACATAGCTTGTACTTGTAGTGATCCTTCTGTCTCCAGCGCTGGGATTACAGCTACGTGCCACCACACCCAGATTCCTGGTCCCTGGTTCAGTGCAACCAAGGGCGGGGCTGATGTGGCATGTGGTGGTGGGTATAAGAACCCCAGCCCCTGTACTTGCCTAAGCAAGTGCTCTGTCCCCTAAGCTACCTTGCTAGCCCTTAGCTTTTGTTTTTAAGAATGCCATGATCATAAAAATTAATCTCATTCCACACCAATTTCTTTTCTTTTTTGTTTTGTTTTGAATGTATTTAGTACAGAGTCTACAAGGTCTCATTCGTAGATCAGACTCGCAGTGATTCTCCTGTTTTCAACCTGCCAAGCACTGGGATTATAGGCCAGAGCCACCACCCCCAGTCTCAGTCGATGTCTCAGTGCTCCCAGGGGGATGAGGCCAGCACCGTACACCAGGGATTGAATACTGGTTGCTGTGCTTCACCCAAGCAGGCGCTTCAGTCCGCTGAGCTATCTGGTCAGCCCTTCTACACTAATTTCTGATTAATTCTTTTCAACATCACTGCCCAAGTCTTGTAGAGTGTATGCTCTTTCTTTTGCTTCCCATTCTATGTTTGTTTTCAGGTGCACAGATTCATGTTGATTTTGTTTTTCAAAAAGCTATTGTTGTTTACATAGATCTACCAATTTTCCATAATTCTGTCTCTCATCTAAATTCAGTGGCCTAAATTTAGCCCAACTAGAGTTTATTTCACTGTGATATATAGAGGTTTGCTCTCCTGAGACACAGATACCATCCTGCCCTCAACTTGCAAATCCTCCAATTTTTTTGTCTATTCCACATAGTATTCAGCCTCCATTGACAGACAGAACTTTACTTTTTTAAATACACAGCCCATTCTTTCCATCTACTCTGAACACGTTACCTTTCTTCTGGCTCCAAATAGTCCAGTAATATTTTTTTCTTTCTTTGTTTCATCATTTTTTTTCTCAGTTTTGTAATCCCAGTGACAAAATATCAGATAGTTCATAGAAAATATTCACCAAAACATAGCATCAAAGTTTGAAATGTGTTGAAAGGGAAGTCTCCACAGGAAATAATCTATTAACTTTTTTGAGAAGTAAATGCCATGCCTCCTGATAGGACAGTGAGTGTGAAACTTAGGGACTGAGTGTTCAAATTGCATATTTGTGACTACGTTAAACATGAAAACTGAGGCTTTGGTTTATGAAAAGTGAAACAAAACAAAACAAAAAGAAAAAACAAGCAAACAAAAAATGTTATTTGATGCTGTGGTTCTGGGGTGGCTTGGATCGTATGTCCACAGACAGGCTTGTGCGAGCCCAATATAACCTGTGTGTTATAAATGCAGCACTACTCTGATAGAGTCAAGCAAAGCATAATAAATGATAAACTAGTAAATGAAATTTTCATTTGATCAAAAACATGCCAGTAGTTGAAATTGAACTTGGATAAAAATGATTGGCCGGAAAAGTTTGAGCAGAAGCAAAATCATCTCTTTAATAACATGTTGAATTATATATACATTGCATCACAATTATTTGAATTAATCACTCCATTATGAAATTCTATTAGCTCAGAAAGTACTTCTATAAATAACTTTTCATTTAAGCATGCTTTCCATGCAGACTAACATCCTCTGTTCTACATGGACAGCTGAGAAATATCTAAGCATGAATTCATTCAGGTGATAGCACTGATCAGAAAGAAAGCAAAACTCAATTAAAGAAACAGTGAAACATAATAAATTGCTAAAGCAAAACAAAAGAAAGTAGGAAGGATAAAAAGAAAAAGAACTAAAGATAAAGAAAATCTTATGCATGTCTTTTATAATTTTCAAAAGTTCACCTAACATTATTTGCCTTACATTTTATTGTTCTTCGCTAATTTAATATTCCTTTTGTTAATAACTTTATAGAGAAAAGATATCAATGAAACAAAACCAATAATTATTTTTGTGTTACATTGATTATCCAAATATAAAGTCAAATACTATCATTGTGTTTTTTCCATGACTCATCAATACTATTCATTTATAAGAAATATTTAAATTCAACGAATACCTAAACTCAAGAGAAGAAATTTAACTTTTTAACCTGGAATTGCACCATATTCATAGGAAAACATAAGGGCCAACTGCTATTGAATACCGTTTGCTAATGTCATGAAAGAATTAGGAAATTATACATACTTAAACTTCTCAAATTGACTTTCTGAACATTTTCAAAATAATGCTCAGGTTTCTTTCCTAGGAAGAGTAAAATGAGGAAGTCGACTTTTTTACTTATACTTGTTAAAACTATTTCAAACCTGCAATTTAAACTATGATGCTTCTATAATAAAAAAAAAATGCTTGGATACATAATTTTTAAATGTATTTAGCACAGGGTCTATAGTGCTACATGGATTTATAGTGATCTTTCCTGTTTTATCAGCCTCCCAAGTGCTGGGATTACAGGCACATACCACCACGTCCAGCCTCAATCTCCGGTTTCAGTCAGCCCCAGGGGCGGGGTGGGCAGAGCAAGTCAGGGATGGCCTCTGGGTCTACCTAAGCAGGCGCTTTAATTCACTGAGCTATACAGCTGGCACTATATCATATATTTTTAAATTCTGTTTACTGTTCAAATCTCAACGATAATTAAAATTTAAATATCTATACGTGCAAATGGCTATAAGTCAGTAGCTGTTGTGATAACT
The DNA here is from genome assembly GCA_004027165.1 of Ctenomys sociabilis. NCBI lineage: Eukaryota > Metazoa > Chordata > Mammalia > Rodentia > Ctenomyidae > Ctenomys > Ctenomys sociabilis. The sequence goes on from PVKA01007714.1 coordinate 50,448, forward strand.
AGAAACATACAACTATATATGTATATTTGTGTGTACGAATAATATTAAAATTTAATTTTCAAAGTCTCTATAAGTCAGATGTTGTAAATACTATAAAAATTACATTATCATGATTTAATGTAGACATAGTAAAAATTATATTCAGCTTATTTCTATCATTTATTATCCATCACTGAACAGAGGCTCTCTAAAAGCACAATAAAACATCATTATGCCAACATCATTAAAATATTTTTTCAAATATAATCTTAAATCTCACCTAATATTTTTCCATGACAATGCATGCTAATTCAACTATTAGCAAGTTAAGTCAAAGTTTATTTGTGACATTTTAACCAGGATCATTAAGATCTCTGATTTCTGAATAAAAAAAATAGAGAATCTCATCTATATATTTGTTATGAAATTTTGAGGAGTTTCAAGGATTTATTGATAGAAATAGAAATGTACGACATAATCCATCAAAGGATAAATGCAGATTTCCAAGATGTAGTGTTGTTTGTAGCGGCCGTGGAGGAGGAATGGCCAGGATTTAGTGTCCTGTGTGAGATCCTGTCCTGAGTTGGCCATTTTGGAGAACATGGCGAGTCTTTTTTTATTTTTCTTTTTACTTTTTTGGCCCCACTGGGGATTGAACTCAGGCCCTTGTGCTTGCCAGGGAAGAATTTATTCTACTGAGCCATCTCCCTGGGCCCAGAGGCGTATTTTAACACAGGAAGAAAATTGTATCTCTGAGATCCCTGAACTTCAACATTTTTACCTTGGTGACTTGTGAAGATACCTCCTCACCTCTATGATCTAAAGTATTATCATTCTTTTCATGGCAAAAGGAACCATCTGAGAGGAGTAAAAAAAAGAATTAAACCATGATCTGTTCAGGAGTGTTAATATATATAAACATTTTTAGATGAAATTTTTTTTCTGATAAAGGTGCTAATGAGTCTGATCTAGTAATGAGAGCCTGAATGCCCAATAGACCCTTTCCTAAAATTAAAAAAAAAATTAAACATAGCATAATAAGTAATATACACTAAATTTTAATCAACATAACATTTTTTCAGAAAATCTATGTGCTTCATGAAGTTTGAATATTCAAGCCATCAGCTAGAGTTTGATCTATAAATTGACAGGCATTCAATTATCTGTGCTTAATCAGATATCATGTTGTATTTTTTTAAAGTTGATTGACTCGTGTTTATGAACAATTCCTGTTTATGAAATACTATCACTTTAACAGATGGCAAATACACTTGGTAAGTAAATCTTCTATACTCCAGGCCTCTTGTCCTCTTCTGAGAAATTCTTTGCTGTATCTTTTATTAAATTGGTGTTTAAGTCTGGTACTCATTCTTTGCCAAATATGCTTTCAAGTTCATGTATTCCCTGTCCTGTTACGATTGCTTCATTGCACCAGCCTTCTGTTTCAGAATCTTTCCCACCTGCTCTACTATGAATTCTCTGCCAAATATATTTTTGTCGGTGTATACATCTATTACTTTATCTCTCCCCATTCTTGTAAATATAAGTTGCTGCAATTAATAAATGTTTCACTGATATATTTTCTTTATATTTTACTGTGATTTTTTTTTTCAGAACCAGAGATTGAACTGAGGACCCTGCGTTTGCCAGGCAAGCGCTTACTCTACTGCACTATGACCCCTGCCATCTTTTTTATTTCAAAGAGGGAAAAGAAAAAAACTAACAAGAGCAAAGACAACAATAAAGCAACAAAATAATAACAATGGTACAGAATTTCAAAACCAGAATAGAAACCTAACAATGGTCGTTGTATTACGTAGTCTGCCTTACACCAATGTCTTTAGCTTAGCATTCCCGTAAAGCTGTCTAGTATATATGCTCAGGCTTGTTAATTAAACTGCGTTGAAATGTTTTCCAAATGTCTTTTTTATTCCTTTCGGAGTAAATGGTTCCTTTTTATTTACTGTTCTTTTTAAATTTAGATTGCCTTGTTTGTTCCCAATGGATCTTACTGATGTAAGATCTCCACTGTTTCTCACCTTCATGATGAATTATTTGGGGGTACTTATGAGCAGTTTTAAAATTTGTTATGGAGAATCTTTTTTTTTTTTTAATTTTTTAACTGTCACAGGATATTTCTTAACACAGTGCAAAGCAGGAGAACCAGGGAGCCACTACGTAGCCCAGAGAGGGCATCGCCGGGGAGGCAGGAGGTTCTGCCATCCCATCTGCGTCTCTCAACTTGCCGCTTCGGAAGAGGCCCTTGCTGGAGCGGTGGCTGCGTGAGGCACTAGGCCAGCTGGGACAAGCAGGCCTCCTCCAGGCAAGGATGCGAGCTGTAGGGTAGCTCCGCGAAATGGGAACTGAGTGTGGTGCATGATGGTGGAAGTGTAACAAGACAGGAGAAAAGGGGACTCTGTGCTCGGCCAGGTAGCCCTCCTTTACATAAGATATTTCCATGGTTAAGCATTGGTAAGGCCTTGCGCTCTGCATTACACACTTCCTTTTTGAACTTATTATTTTGTTATCTATTATTATTATTTGGATTTTGAATAAAATTGATGGAGTAGGAGACAGTGGAGGAATCTTGTTTGACCTGGAAATATTTTGTGGAAAGCCCAAAAAGGTTGGAAAACCAAGTTCTTAAAATCTTTTAGTTTACCTAACATCGCTTGTTTTAGCCTTTCATTACATTCTTCAGTTTGCTTGGGTCAAACAAGGGTCTCTTGCTTGATGCACAGACAGATCCTTTACTAGTATAGTTTTATAGTCTTCGGGGCCTTGTCTAATTTGTCTATCTTCTCGTACAGGTCTTCTTGCATCACAATTGCCCTGATATAGATCAAATTTAACTGAATTGCTTTACTGCAGTCCCTGATGGCCATGTTCTTCTTGTCCTTTTTCATCCTTGCTGAAGCTCTGTTTGAAATCAGAATAGATTTGCCCTTCTGGAAGCATGCTGGGCACATCAGAAGGGCTTGAGTGTAAGAACTCTCAGATTCTACGTAATGTTTTTTGAACTGTTCATTTCCTTCTTCCTTTAGTCTAGTGCTCTCTTCTCTTCTTTTCTTTTTCTCTTCATCTGGCATATATTTTTGTATGGTTCTAGTGAGTATTCTTCATCCAGTGCCAAGGAATTCACATCATCTTTGGCTCTGTTCTGAACCTTATCTGCTCCTGACTCTTCCTCCAATGAAGCACTGCAATTGTGAAAACAGTGTTGTTCACCCTGGTCATCATCCTTGAGCAGTTTGCTCTGAGAATGTTGATCTTCGGGATCAGAAGCTGCAGGCCAGGCAGCTCCTGGGGCTCTGTAATCTTGAAACCATTGACCAGATCCTCTGGAACCTTACAGTTCTCTGATTTCTCCATGTTGATTTCTTAGGGAGGTGAGGCTAAGCTAGCCTTACAGCTCTGTTGGCTTCCACCTTCCAAGTCTCAGGAGATTCTTATTAGAACAAATACATTTCATTTGGGTTAAATGTGATGTATTTATGTAGCTCTACTCACTTCCACAAAGCTTTAGGACTTTCATCATGATTTAGAAAAATGGAAATCATATAATACAACATTCAAAAATTCGACTTGTTTTTTGTGAATAATCAAAGGCAAAATAAAAGTTAGAATTACTTGTGCAGAAGTCAACTTATGGTAAATTCTTACACTCATTTTATGTCAATGTGCTAAGAGGCTCTGTTTTGCTTTAAATAGCAAATCAAAACAGAAACTCACTCCTGTTAGTCATATAATCAATTTTATAGCCTCTTAAAGAATCCATTCTTCGTTTTATAGCTTTCAGGGTCCAAAAGCCTTGGATTCAACCCTTGCTAGTCAGTATTTTTCTTTTTATTTTGAAGTAATTATTGAACAATATCTTAAATTAAACCATATTTTTAAATATTCAGAATATTGATCTTTATTTTATTTTATGTCATTTGTGATTCTGGAGATTGAACCCATAAACTTTGCAATGAGCCCCAGCTCTGATCTTGTTTTGGAGTGCTTTTTGGTTAGATATGGAATTTCACTAAATTGCTCAATTGTGATTCACTTGACTCACCCTCTTGGTGTGTCAGCATTACAGGTGTGTGTGCCACTACACCTGGTCAGAGCTCTCTTTCTTTAGGCTTTCAATCAATTTTAAAGGTACAGTAATATTTACAGTTATATGATTCATCATTTATCATAGGTATATTTCATCTTGTAAAGTTGAACTTTGTCTTTTTAGATGATAACTCCTTATTAATCTCCCTACTAGTCTCAGTTAAGAAAAATTCTGTTTGTCTCAATGTATTTGACTGCTCAAAATATATTGCTTCATTGAATTATGGTGTATTTATCATTTTGTAAATATGATAAATGTAGTGTAATACTTAGCATAATACTACCAAGATACATATACGTTTAGTCTGTCAGTATTTCCTTCTTTCTTAATTCTGAATGAATATATATATATATATATTTATATATATATATATATATATATATATATATATATAGTATATTTTGTTTCTCCTTTCATTTAATTAACACTTGGGTGCTAGCTACCTTTCGTCCATCATGAATAATTGCTGCTATGAATAGGTGCAAGTATAGGTTTGAATATCTCTTGCCAATTTTTCACAGTATATAATTACAAATAGAATATCTGGATCATATGGGTAATTCTCATTTACAGTGCTTGAAGAAACATCATATAAAACTTTTCTAATAAATACAAGCTTTTTAAATTCATCTTGCAAAACCGAACTCTGATGAGGTTTGAGTTGTCTTTCTGCGATGAGTAATACTTCTTCTTTCTGTTGTTACATAAGTAAAGCCTAATTCTAACCAGTGTTTGAGTGTGCTGTGTGCCTCACCGTTCTCTGCAATAACAAGATGCAGTGGGCCTAAGTGTTCTAGCTTCTAATACTAGGCAACAGATGCTACTTACTTGGCAATAAGTAGTATATGCATAACATGATCAATGACTAATTATGCTAGTGATTTCGAAAGTCACCAGTGGTTAGTCGCTGCATATTCATTAGTCAGGTCATATGCAGGCAACAAAACATGTAGCTGAATTGTTTCCATGACTTCCAGTGATGAATCTATATTATATTTAATAAACTTGGAAAAACAAGAGTGAAGTGGCCAAAAAAATGTGGAAAAGCAATAAAGGAACAAGTGGAAATGAAATTGGTACTGTAATTTCAATAGTATATAAGCACCTACAATAAAATTCCAACTACAAGAATGGTAATACTTGCTACCATCAAAAAATAAGCACATTAGTCAAGGCAAAATGATTTAGAGAAACAGGAAACGTGTCATCATTGGAAAGATTAATACATCCCAGGAGAAATGACATTGGAAAAATGGAGAACAAATTATATGAAAAAGAAGAAGAGCTAGAGGCTCAGAATGGATGGGGAGGTTGAGGAGGGATGGACAATGAGAAGGAAAAGAACAAAATTCCCATTCACATATTCTTGGACACTTTTTGTTCAATTGAAACTGTAGAGGAGAAATGGCTAGAAATAAATCTATGGGAGGAGGCATATAAAATGGAATGTAAGAATCTTCTTAAAACTGAACAATTTATTCCTTAAAAATTCTATTATCTTAAATTACAACATGCTAAAACTATTAGTTTTAGTTTATTCAATTTCAGGTTATTTAATAGCAATGGCAAGAAAAATTTCATTGTTGACTAAGAGTGTTACAGATAAGAGTAAAATCTAACTTTTGTTCATAAAGAACATTTTGTGTAGTTTTAACAGGAATGATTTTTATGATGACTGCTGCAATAAGTGATATCTGCTTAATTTTTAGTTGTTCAAATATTGCTTTTGATTATGAATTCTCTGGAGCTTTGAGTTTATCTCAGTTATATACCTTTGTTCAATTTTACTTTTGAGGCAAATAAACACAAGCAAGCAAATAATCACTGGCAAACATGTACCTTTCAACACATGTTTCTGGTAGATAAATTCATGAAAAATTATTAGCAGAATGCAGACAAACATTAACATAAAAATGGTCTGAATTATAGTCTCACTACAACCGTTCATTATCCATGGGAAGTGAAATAGAATATTTGGTATCTGGAAATCTTTAAAATGGAAAATATAAATTGCTTGTTAGGAATATTCTGTGTATAGTGACTGTGCTTAGTTTGAATATACAGATAATTGATGAGTAGTGCTTTTGGGTAAGTTAAAAATTGATACCAGCTCCAAGTCTTGGACTTCATGTATAAAAAGTACATAATTCATCTGCACTGAGAATAATGGACTCAAGAGGTATGATTATATATATAATCATACCTCTTGAGTCCATTATATATATATATATATATAATTATTCTTTTGTTACAGGGTCTCAATATGCAGTTCTGAATCATAGTGATCCTCATGTCTCAGCCTTCTCAGGCTTGAGATTAGAGGCTGGGATTTGTAGACCACCACCACTAGTTTCAGTGGCTGGTATGTGGAGCCTGGGGTTCTGTTGCCAGTACAGCATGTGGTGCCTGGAATTGAACACAGGTCCTTCTGCTTGCCAGGCAGGCACTTAGACCACAAAACTATCTCCCCAGTCCCCTATTATGTGTACATACAACACTTTCTTTATTCATTTGCTGATGGACAGGCTGCTTCCAAATTTGAGGTATTATGAGTTATGTAACCATGTGCATAGGTGTACATGTATTTCCTTGATAGGCTTTATTTAACTTTGTGTTCCCTGGGTCAAATGGAATTTCCAATTTTATTTGTGTGAACAATCTCCATACTTACTTCAACAGAGACTGAACTAGCATACATACCCTCTGACAATGTAGAACAGTTCCTATTTCCCCCATGACCTTACCAGAATTTTCTATTATTTAATTTCTTAATAACAGCCATTCTTTCTGGAGTAAGAAGAATTTCTGCATTTTTTAAATTACACTTCCTTGAGGGCCAGCATTGTGGAGCATTATTTATGGGCCATTTGTATTTTTGAGAAATAAATCAGACATATAATCTTAGCTACCACATGGTCTCTTATATGAGAAATGTAAAGTATGAAGAGAACAGAATTACAGGTAGGTACTAGGAAGTAGGGAGATAGGTCTTTCTCAAATAAGAAAGAGTACATCAAGAGATGGATGGGAGGTGAAGGAAGGGAGAGGAGATAAACAAGTAATTATGGTGTATAATATAAGTGTAGCAACTGTGTGCAAGGAATATGAATGTTAGGTACTGCAAACACATATCAATAGAAAGATTTTTTAAAAAGAATTTATTGGCAGTAGAATAGTAAAGGGATGTGATGAAATTAGTGTGTCATGATTAATAAGCATGAAATCTGCACATAAAAGATTATAAATTTAAAGATTCATTGATGAAATAGCAAAATGCTAATTTAGTTACACAGATACCTGAATTTTACAAACACTGTCTCATAAATAAAATAGAAAAGAAAATTGCAACTACTGTTTTTTTTCATGCAGTTAATGCTGATGCCACTTCAGAGTTATAAGCATTGATAAAACCTATTGAGTTACTTATTTTGGTGCCAGACAATGGTAAAGTTTATGCCACCCTTGGGATGGTATAAGTTCATGTTTGTTGGACATATAAATTAATCTTTGAAGCTATGAATATATAATGTTTTCCAGGATAAAAGTAGAGGAGAAAGTAAGACAAAGCTATAAAATGTGAGAAATAATGAGAATCCAATAAAGTAGGAAATGTATATGATTATTTAATAATCACTCCATCATGTAAAGAAAGCATAACAATTTTATAATAGAAATTTGTAATGATAGAAGAAGCATTTGGGACTTACTTAAAGGTAGCAGTTAAAGCATAAATCTCAGAATCACATTGAGATGAATGAAGATTAAATCCTCCAGAGTTTTCATTCAAAAGTACTTCCAGGAGTACGTTTAAGCTGGCAAAATACAAAATTAAAGTGAAGATGAAGTAGCCTACATTACTTGCAGTGAAGAAAATAGTATCTATCCTCAGGCAATTACTAAATAAGGTAATTTAAATCCTAGTCAAAGAATATTCAAATGGAGCCGGGCGTGGTGGCGCATGCCTGTAATCCCAGCACTCGGGAGGCTGAGGCAGGAGGATTGTTGTGAGTTCAAGACCAGCCTGAGCTACAAAGTGAACTTAAGGCCAGCCTGAACTGCATAGTGAGACCCTGTCTCAAAAAGACAAAAAAAAAAAAAATAATAAAAAAAAATAAAAAAACAAAGAATATTCAAATGGAGTTCCAAAGTACTTGAGCAATGTTATTTTTTCTGAGGTTGATCTTTTGTGTTTTGCTTTTTATACAGTTTTTCATGCACATATTATTATTTGTTTATTCAAACTTGGGTAAGGCAAGAGAAGGCAAACACATAGGCAAAAGAGAGGAAAGATTTACTCTGTAAATGAAAGTATGAAAGCAAAGAAATAGAAGGTTAAATAGCCAAGTTTTGGAATCAACTAAGATATCCAGAGTGAATGAAAGGACAGAATAAATATGGGGTATAGACTCAAGAGGAATAACATTTAGACATAAACATGGTAAAGTCCTGCCATTTTAACAACCTGAATAAAACAGAAGGACACTATGTTAGGTAAGGTAAGACAAATGGAGAAAACCAAATGCCACATATTCTCACTCATTTGTGGAAACTAAAAGGTCTGCTTTATACACAAATGGACAGGAATTGGGATGGCTTCTATCTAGATGTTTCCCCAAAGGCTGATGAGGTCATAAGTTGGTCTTTTGGAGGTGACTGGATCTAGAATGCATGATGTTGGCATTAAGAATGGGATGCTCGGATTGATTCACAATCTAATGCTCCCACCTAGGTGTGAATATAAAAGACAAAAAGAGGATCCCTGTTATCGCTTGCTGCTTCCCTGTCGTACTATTGGCTGCCTTCTGCCTGCCATGAGCTATTTCTCTTCTATGCCTCCACTCTGTCTTGCCATTCTGTTTCACATCCAGCTAACTATGAACTGGAATCTCTACAAGCTTTGAGCTACAATAAACATTTCTCCTTTAAACTTTGGGTATTGGGTATTTTGTCTCACCAATGGGAAAGGTAAATAACATAGGAATGGTGCTCTTTGAGAACCAGAATGGACACAATGGAGAACAAAAAGAAACTGGATAAAGGGCACCAAAACACAGGTAATAAGATAATTAGAATTATCCATGTAGGGAAGATAGATGTCATACAAACGAACTGATCACACTAATCATTAATACAATCTATGAATTCTTCTCACAACACATATGTGCTTAACATACAGTGCATTGGTTAGAATATTTGATAGGATTTTTCTCACTAAATTATTACACTGATCTCCATTAGGTGTATTTTGTTTATCTTACCCACTGTGTCATTTTATCAATATAAAAATTTTACACATATATTTAATACAGTAAATAAGCCATACATGTGCCACATCAGTTTACTTAACATGATCCACGACCCTACAAAGTGTAAGCCTGATTATGTCAGCATATTTGGCTTGAAGCCTCCCAAGGGCTTGGTACAGCACAGTCTGACTGTCTGCATAAATAATTGGCAGGGCCGTGGTCTGATTCATGCTCTGACTCCATCCACCATGAGCCTAGCAGCTTTCCTCCATCCTCATCATTTGTTTTAATACTTTTGCAAAGGGCCAGCTGATTGTGAACTGAATCTTTAAGTCATGAATTGGATGAAGCCTTTCTCCTCCTTTAAGTTATGGCTTTGAGTCTCATGTCACTCAACAAAAACGCTGACCATATGTGTCCTTAAAGTAAATCAGAGATTAGTGTTTACTAAAGGATATTCTGTTCCTAAATTCTGCCCCACACCAATGGACTTCCTCTAGAGATGCTTATTAAGCAAAAAGCACTTAATTCTGGAAGAAAATCTTTCTTTTTTTTCTCTTTAGTTTAGCACAAACAAGGTCACTATTCAAAGATTTTAAAGGCATCTACAGTGCTTATTTATTAAAAATAATTATCTTAAACACATGCATTTGTGGCCTGACTAGTTTTCAAAAGTGTCACATTTTAAAATATAAATGGAAGTAACTAGATGACTGAATCTAGGCCTAATGAAGTTCGGGCTGCCTTGCCATTTAATCATGGCAGAAGCACACGTTCTAGTCTGAAATTTGGGGCCTCTGCTGGGAGGATTTTCAATGAATCAGTGACGACTTAAATGACAGCCATGGTGAGATTTCACCAACCACAGTTAGTCTGACAGAGGAAGGATTAGTGCTTATGTGACAAAGCTGATAAAGTCATCACAGTCTGGTAATGTAAGAGAAAATTTAATGATTCTCCATCATTTTCTTCCAATGGGATTGCTCTGTAGACTTCAGAGCACATTCACAAACAGCTTCCTTGTTGATGAAGACTTTATGTGTTATGTGTCAAGCCAATAGATATTTCAATGACAAAAGAGACAGAAAGCAGAGGTGGTGCAGCCCAGTCATGCAGAGAGAAAACATGAATGTGTCCAGTTTTCTTAACAAATTTGTTTCTTTACTGGCATCCTCTACAATCGGGTATGAGAAAAACTGACACAAACAAGTGTAGTGAATCAGAATTGATATTTGTGAAATGAGAACAGAAAAGGGATTCACTAGGTAGTCTTTTGACATTTACATTTAGAATTTGATGAGGAAGTGTCATGCAGAGAGAATAAATATACTGAATAAGGGAAGAAAAAGAATATGAATGGCCATGCCATCAGCGCAGTAGTGGAATTACTACTTTGGAGAAAAACAACTTCTATGTATGTAGGAGGAATGATATGACCGACAGTGATAGTAGGAAAAAAAGCATTAAGTGTTGAACCTGAATTGCGTTACTTTATTTTCTCTTTTATTTTTTCTTTCTCTGCATTTTTCTCCACAACAGCATAAAACTATATTTGAATCAACATCCAAACTCTGTATAATGTTTGTGTTTATGTATTTTGTGTATACAATTCATATTTATACTGCATCAAATATAAATAGCAAAAGACTATACTTATTCACAAAAGCAGGAGATGAATTTTTCACAGTCAAAGCCTAAATATGAATATAAGGTATTAAAAAGTGCTGACAAGATTCTTAAAATTATTATCTGGGACAAATGAAATATTAGTATTGCTGTACAATTAGTTTTATTCTCAAATATTAATTTCAAACCAGGACAATAAAAGAGATGCTTTTCTAAGTCCCATTGATCTTATTGGCCTAACACATACAAATTAACTCTGCCCGGGTTAATTAAAATATAAATTAATATTAAGGTATATTTCATGGTTGTCTGCCATATACTGATTATTTCTATATTTAGTGAGGGAATATATATTACATTCATTTTTAAATAATGATGAATAATAGTGATAGACTGGAATTAAAATGAATAAGTTAGGATAGAAGACCTAAAGAATAGAACACTAGTATAGTATCATATAAGAAAAATGTCTAAAATAAATCAAGAAAATAAGAAAACTACATTCCAGTTTGATTGAATAAGAACTCTGTTATGGTTTGGGTCTATCTGTCTCCTCAAATTTTCAAGTAGTCCTGGGGTTGCTTTTAGATTCGTGATTGATGCCTGATTCAATGCTGGGATTATGGGTATGAGCGCTTTAGAGAAAATACTCTGCATTACAGTGTAAGGACAGAAGAGGGGCTAATTAGGTGCCTGAGTTGCTGCCACTCCCATTTACACTTGCTTTTTGTTTCCACCATGAAAGCTTAGTCTCTGTGATGTTGCACTCTTTCTTGGAGTCAGCTGAGTATGGGCTAAAGCCTCAACTAACTGTGAGCTACAAAACTTTTCCTTCTTCATTTTGGGTGTCAGATATTTCTATCAGCAGACAGTGAAGAGTAGCTGAGACAGACTATGTTATCAGAGAAGTGGGGTTATTGCTGTGACTATCTGAACATGCGGATGACCAGCTTTTGGAAATGGCTTATGGGTAGAGATAAGAAAGGTTTGGAGATGTCACTACAAGCTAAGTGCTGGAATAGTTTTGTGTTCTATATGGGAGATTCTGGTTAGAGCTCAGAAGACCAAAAGTCTGATAGAAATTCTGCCTGTAAAGAGCAGGCTAGAAAGGTTTCTGCTGGGAAGAAGGACTACATTGGTTCTGGGACTGTGGATGATATGTGTTGTGACTGGGCAGAAAGTTTGTCTGCCTTTTATTTATGCCCAGAGACTTTGCCTGAGAATAAAATTAATCACTGTGGACTGATTAGTTTTTTAAATGAAATCTAAAAGCTGTTGTATATTGAGGGAGTGGCATGGCTATTGCTGGGGGATTTTAGTCAGATTTATGTTGAGAATGAAGAACAAAGAGCCTGAGAAGTATAATTTAAATGTTTTGAAATTGACCTGCAAGGAAGCTCCAGTAAAGCTGTAGAATGCAAATACAGAGCTGAGACTATCACCATTCCTGAGAAGGAACCAGAGAATGGAAAGGATAGTCTGGTGTCACAGGAAGCAGCAGGTCTTCACACTTTCCAGCCTCAGAATTTCAAAGATCAGGGACTTTTTGTTGAGTGGAAAGCCACAGAGCCCAATGTTTCAGAGTGACAGAGGCAGCCACACCATGCTCCAGAATGGCACTGGAATGGAATGTTTATTCCTCAGAATCAGGTTCCAAGTACTCAGCAATCCAGGCATTGAAGGCCTACAGCCAAGAAAGAAGAAAGCCTTGCTACTGCTCAAGTTGGCAACAGACCTTGGCATCATTCACCTAGTGTTGGTTTTAGGTACATTCAGAATGCAGGAGTTCTGAAGTTAAGTAGACTTCAGAAGAAGACCTGGAAGGCTAGACAGTGTTCCCTAGAGAGGGCAGTGTGTAAATCTGAGAGTGAGAGGCCTATTCTTTGGAAAACCAGGAAGTTTGGAAAAGCCAAGAATGTGGGTCATTAAGGAAAACTACAAAGAGGAAGTGAAGTCAGAGTACTAGAGAAGCCATGGGAGCTGCCACAAAGAGTGTCATAAAGGTGGAGCCATAAGGAGCTTAAAATTTGCCACAGGTTGCTTTGGATATACTTCATGGAACTACAGGACTTCATGTTGGCCCTTCTGGAGTTTTCATTTGCTTTGGTCGCAATGCTTGGTATCCTTCTGTGTGTAAGTGATGGAATGGTAATGTTATAACATTGAATGTAGGAAGTAGTTAACTTTTCATTTGTATAATGGCTCACAGCTAAGTTTTCCTTAGATCTTGGAAGAGACTTGGGACTTGGACTTCTCAGCAATGCTGAAACTGTAGGACTTTAGCAACTCTTAGAGATGGACTAAAATGTACTTTGCATAAAGAGATGTGCATGAGCCTTGGTGGGCCTAGGGACAGAATATTGTGGATTGTGTCTAGTTCTCTCCCCAAAGCCTCATGCAGCCATGGGATGGCTTCTGGAGTTTGTGTTTGGTTTTTTGATCCAATGTTGGGATTATTGGTTTGAGTGCCCTGGGACAGATACTCTGCATTAAAATCTAAAGAGGGGAAAGAGTTTAACTAGCTGTCTGAACTACTGTAGCACTCATTTCCTCTTGCTCATTTTCACAGCCATGAAAGTTATCTCTGCCTTTTGTCACTCTGCCTTGGAGCCTACTGAGTATGACCTGAAACCTCCAGTAACTGAGATCTAGAAACACATTTCCCTCCTTCATTTTGGGATTCAGGTGTTTGTCCCATCAAAAAGAGAAGAGTTACTGATACAGAACTCATTTAGTGTTATTGCTTTATTTTCTTTTTTGTGTACAACTGAAATTGTTTCCAAGAAAAGCAGGTAGAAATTTAGAAATCTGCCATAGCTTTATTCATTTTTTTGTACTTTACAGTACCATGACATGGATTTAGACTGCCTCAGGAGTTATCTGTAAAACATCTCACAACATAATTTATATCTTATTCCCCCACTACTTATTTTTTAACATCACCATAAATTATCTTAAAGACAGTGAGATCTTATTCAACCCAAATTACTCCATCAAAAATAAAACTTGTTCTTGAAGGTCATGGATCAGGGATTTTTCTCTTAACCAAAGGATGGAGGAAAGGCAACCTCATGAGTAACCCATTCTATTGATACTCCCCCTATTACAGATAAAATTCAACATGAAATTTTATCCTATCTCTCTGGAGTTTTACATTTAGCCAATGTTGCAACCTTCCTTTCCCATTTTGAGAAGCAGACTGGTAATCAAGAAGTTTGTTGATGTTTGATAGCATTGGGCTTTCCCTGTCTCTGCGTTCCAGTGGGTTTCAGTAGAATTCTTTTCATACCCGTTCATCAGCATGAACACTGAAACAACCAGAAAAGGTACTAAAAAATAGTTATCACTGTGTTTCTCCTTCTCTACCTCTCAGGTGGAAGCCCACCTTATGCTTCCACTTGATTTCAATGGATCTGAATTCAGCATAGCTCTAAATTTTGTGAGGATAGTGTCAATAGAACCCAAAACTACATAGAGCACATACCCATCTCAGGACACATGCATTACAATTAGACTGAAAGCTACTCACTAAAACAGATTAAAGAAACTTCTTGATAAAACAGACTAATAGTAAGTTAAATCTAAAAATTTAAAAATATTTAGATAAGTTAAATCTAAAAATTGTGTGATCACTATATTTAATAAGTCATAGAATACCTTGAATTATTTAACATAGTATCTAAATTGTACAAGAAACAAGTGTAAATTTCACATTACAAAAAGAACACATCAATGAAAATCTGGATAAGGAAGAGTCAACTGAAAAATTCATGCTGAAATAACTCAGATTCTGGTAATATTTGACAGATTTTTAAAGTAGTAATTCTTCAAATGCTTAAAAAGCAGTTATGGATATATTTGCCGTGAGTGAAAAAGAAAAATCAAGAAAGCAAAGAACAGGTAGAAGAACTTGAAAATAGAAAACTTCCAAAGCAATCAGATAAAAATCAGATAACTGAAAAAATTCAATCAAACTGAACAACGAAAGTTCTGCTAGATAGGTTGTTGGCAGCAAATAGAATCAGCAAACTCATACTTGATGGTAAATCAGTAAAATTTACACTGACTGAAAAATTATATTTCTTTTTTCCAAAGGAAACATCATCAACATTCCAGAGGGTGAAAAAATAGCATAAAGCTTACAAACTTCAAAGAAACAATAGTGTAAAGTGCCAAAAATATGATAAAATATAAATCTTCAAGGTCAAGAACATTGCCATGTCAAAATTCATTACAAGGCATACCTGCAAACCACAGACTAAAGAAAATCTTAATAACTAGAGAAATTGCATATTCATTGTAGGGAAATACCTATTTGGACCTAACTGGGTACCTCCGTTAGGATAGAACAACATAGCATAGAACAACAAATATGTTTTAATGAAATTTTTGATGAAATTAAATTTGGAACATCCTAGGAAAAAAATTAGACTGTGTAAAAGTCACAATATAATAGACTATATCACAGTCGTTTGACTTTTAATGAATATTTTTCCATGCTCTATTGAAAAAAATAACACAAATTACAGGGCAAAAATGTGTATTGTAAGAAACAAATATACTTTAAATATAAGTAAAGATATAACTATATGAGAATTTTCTACATTTTATTTGAAATAGGAGACTATCAGTATCTGTAGAATATATATCTTTCAATATATATTCTACATTGAAACCAGGAATGGTGGTGCATGTCTGCAATTCCAGCACTGGAAAGGCTGAAACAGGAGGATCACTATGAGTCAGAAGTCAGAGCTGCACAGTGAGACCATTTACCAAATGAATTAGTAAAAGAGTATATGTAAATAAAAGGATCATTCTGCCAATAACTCTTCATGGTCACATGCTGGATTGAAGATATTCCAAAACGCTAAGGAGAGTGTACAGAAATTTCTACATATCAAGTTTGGTTTTGTATGCACTAGAAAATATATGATTAGATTCTAATCTACACCTATGTCTGATATAGTTAATTAATTCTGTGCTGCCTATTTTTATTATTTTGACCAAAATGGAGAATTAACCATAGAATAAAACCCATGACAACTGTGTTACTTGCTATTCACAAGTAAACCACAACACTTTGCTATAACATATATTTAATTAGTTCACATTGAGTTACTTTGTGAGAATGGTGAAATAAGACCAAAACAAGCAAAATAATAATTTCATCACCATATCTGAGCACAGGGGGTAGGGAGGAAGGATAACAGAGCAAACTACAAACATGAATAGTCATTGTCTCACTTCAGTAAAGAAAATGTCTACTTTCACCCAAAAGTAGCTTTCAATTGATGCATCTCTTTGTCCACTTTATATATATTATTAAGACAATATCATACAAGTATGTTCATCAGTAACATACAATCTGCTTCAAGTTAATTTTCTCGTTGCTGGCAAAAAAATAAGCTAAATTAAAAGACAAAAGGTACATTGGATATAAGTAACAAAAAGCAACTTGTCTTGCACTTTTTTGTTGCTTTTACAAATGTCTTCTGCTGCCAAAAAAATGTTGCCCCTCTGCCGTGTGCCACCCTCCCTTTGAATCAGCTGATTATGAACCGAGACCTCTACAGACTGTGAGCTAAATGAACCTTTGCTCCTTTAACATTGGATAACAGTCCTTTGTCTCAAAAATAAGAAAAAGAATTTAGACCTAATTTGGTTCCAGAAGTGGGGTCAGTGCTGGATATTGCCTGGCCATGTGCCTTGGGAATTAATTTGTAAAGATTTTAAGAGACTTGCCAAAAAGGCAGTTCCTGTACACTGAAAATTACATGGAAGACTGATCAGAGCTTGGAAAATCAGAGTCTGACATAAATACTACCCATTAAGGTAAGGCTCAGGCAGCTTCTATTGAGGACTTTACTGCCTGCTGTATCCCAGGTGGTGCAAATTGTGCTTTGGCAGAATGTTGGTGTGCATTTTGATTGTTTTGGAGGTACTACCTGGGTGGCAGAAAAAAATCAATGCAGTGTAATATTGAAGAGCTTGTCTGGTTACTGTTGAGAGCCTTTACCAAGATCTCTGTTCCAAATTAAGAGTGGAGAGCCATCATGGCGATTTAAGGTATTTGGCAAGGGAGAAGACTCCAGGGGAGTTGTGGATTGCTAGGATGAGACAGAGGAAAATGTAGTTGATGAAGAGGAATAGAATAGAAAAATGTACAGAGACCTTTCACCAGAAAAGAAGAGTGTATATGAAGTGCAAAGGATCCCTTGGGGTATTTCTTAATATTGTCATGCCCTATTAAATACCAATGAGAAGCAAGAATTGTGATTTTAATAGATCTCTTAAACATGAATTTAATGTAATCTTTAGATAAATGTTTTTAATTGGGTTATATCATCAGTGCTGTGATTTTAACTTTGAAATTTGAGAGCCCTTCAAATATTTGCTTTTTGAGTAGAAATGAGTGTAATAAAAATTGCATATATATAATTGTTATATTAATATAAATAAGAACAGATGAACACATGTTAAGTTTTTACAAATCTGCCATTATACCTCATGTTTTAAGGAAATGTGTCTAGTTATCAAGTTGATTGAAATGGATTAACTAAAAGTCAACTTGGAACACTCATCTGAAATGCGTTAGCATAGCTCTTGGTATAGAAGATTCACCTAGGGATTGCTTTCAACAGCTTTCTACAAAAGGAGAAATAGAAAGAAAGATTGTATGCTGTTGTTAGAGAACCTTGTTGTACTGATTTTCCTGGTATGAACTTAGCTGTTCATGCTGAAGGAGCTCGGGGTTCTGCACATTGCTCAGGATGGCTGCTGTTTTCTTCCATGTAGGTCTGGTCCTTACCTTAAACATCATTTCTTTCTCCAGTTAAGATTGCTGGACTTAGCCTGGTGGTAAAGATTCTTCCTGCTGCTGGAGCAGACTTTCCTGCTTACACAACTGACCTATGGGCTTTCATGGTGCAGATACTTAATACAGACTTTTTTGAGACATTGATGTGAGCTCTATGCCTCAAAGTGGAGATTTGAAAGACATTAACATGGGATCTAAACCTGCAGCTGCACTTGCACAGGCCATTGTTATTTGTAAGGTATCCTTGGGTCTCTTGTACATAGCTAGATCTTGTGCATTTCTCTGCATTTGGCTTTTTGAGTGAATATAATACTAAAAAAATCTTATGAAATGTTTGTCCTGTATTAACTCTATTTCCTTGCAATCCTGACTACAGCACAATCCAGTGCAAAATTATGCTTCTTGTATCTTCCCTAAATTCAACTACCTTACACAAAAATCTTTTAAATAGTCCCTTTTAAATCCTATTATTAAAATATGCCATACCTCTCTCATGGTATTTTATCTTTCTTATGAGAATAAAAGCCAAGCAATTCAGCTTTGTTTGACTATAACTGATGGGCAAATGTATAAATTATTTTAAGCAAGAGCAAGAGTGTTCTTATTCTCAAAATGCTCACTTTGTTTCCCTGGTGGAGAAAGAAGCACAAAGTTAGAGTATGGAAGCAAGAGATGAAAAAACCTTTCAGTTTTTGATATTAGCTTGTAAACCGAGAGAGAAGCTTGGACTAAAGTAGTGGCGATGGCATGGAGGCAAATGGATAGATTTAAGATATATAAATGAACAACTCTATACAATTAATTAACTATGTATGTTTTTATTGGACTACTGGCCCATAGTATTGAATTAATTATATGATGTGCTTTTAAGGTATGAAATACCATTTATTCGTGCAATGATTGTGCTTTACTTGTGATATAAAATTCCCTACTGAAGTCTCAAGTGTTTGAAAGTGAGATCAGAGGGTACCATACTCATTAGTAAATTTATCCACAGAGAAACGTGTTGTTATAGAGTGGGCCCTGTTTGAAGTTTGGCCACTAAAGGACAAGATCTAGAATTGTTTCCTTGTCCCCCTGTTTTCATCACTCAGTCTTTAATTTCTGAACACTATGTACTGGATAGCTTTCCTTTGTCATGCTAGTTTTGCTTTCCTATTTATTCCTTGGAACCAGCTTGACACGGCTGAATTCACCAAAGCACTGAGTCAAAAAACTGGTTCTCCTTTAGGTTGATCATATCAAGTATTTTGCCCCAGTGATAAAAATGTGATCGATATAGGTAATATTAACAGGAGAGGAGTCATTATTATGACTACTAATTATATTTTAGTTCAAGAGCATTTAGAAATGGTTTCTAGGAAGATTTTGGAAAGATTAGGAGAAAAGATTAAAAATAAAAACCTAAAACACTGAACAGTGTTTGATGTGCAATGTTGGTCAGAACTCTAAAGATCAGAAGGTGTTTAGAAATGCAGAATGTCAAGTCTCAAGTTCAACAGTGGGGCCTGGCAGTAAGGGGAAAATCGTTGGGGCTTAAGGTTAAAGAAAGAGTGTATTCTTTCCTTCTCTCTCTCTGCCTCCCCCGTGGCTTCCATAGAATGACCAGCAGTCCTATGCCACACCTCTTCTGCACTGGAGCCAGACAACTGGACCGAGGCTCCTAGAAAACCTTAGGTAATCAACATCTTTCCTACTTTAAGTTAGCAGCATCAGGTGTTTTGTCACAGAAATAGGAAAGGAACTATATAGATTTTCCCTAATTTGCTTTTTTTTCTAGTCCATTCTCCTTTCAATACCAACCCATATTACACACTTCTAACGTGTTTAGTGAATATATTTATTACGCTGAGTTTTTCAAAATTATTTATCACCTTTTAAATTTTATTTGCCCTTAGATTGGGGAAATTATATATTTTATTTTTCATTTATTTTTTCCCATGACAGCATACTTTTACTTGAGTTTTACTTTAGCATGGTAAAGTAAATGTGGAAAGCCAGCATTCTTGGAAGATGAGTCAAAAGGATAGCTACTTCTATTCCACCCACCATGGGTAAATTAGTGACAATAGAAGACATTGTCTTAAAATAAAAGTAGCTGGCTGTAGGCAGATGAAATACACACTTAGACTCCATGTCAGTTTTCTAAATTATGGCATTATCTAATGGCAAGAGGGAAAAAATATCAAATGAAAACTAGCACCAGGGCTGGGGAGATAACTTAGTGATCTAAGCACCTGCCTGGCAAGTGCAAGGACCTGAGTTCGATCCCCAGTACCACAAACTGTGCCAGCGCCGGAAGCCCAGGTACTCTGTGCAACTCCTGTAACTGGGCCTGATGGTGCACACCTATAATCCAGTGCCAAGGAGGATGAGACAGGAGGATCACTACTAGTCTGAACTGCATAGTGAGATCCTATAACAAACAAATGAATAATTAAATAAAACTGTCAGAAAAAGAAGAAAAAAAAACTAGTATCAGAAAAAATCCTTTAGTATATGAACTTAGAACATACTTGAAAAAGAAATTAATTGTGATACCTTTTCATCAGAATTACTAATATTTGGAAGAAAATGCTGAAGGAAGCAGTCCTATGCTTTTGGTAGGTTACTTTAAAAAATCACCATGTGATCCTAAGAATATTTTCAAACATTTTGTTATAAATTTATGAAATTGCTTAGTTTTACATGGCTGCATTTTTATTCCTTTGAGTCTTACTTTTTTGGTACTGCTTTTATCTGTCAATCCCTTCACTGTCTAATTAATAAATAAATCTTCTTTGGGTTGCATACATTTTAGGTGCTGAAACGTTCCCATTTTCACTGAGTCTACAGAAGTGAGTAGTGATCTCTGACTAATGAAAATGTTTGGCAAAGGAAAGGCAAAACTACATGTGAGTATGTTGATTTATTGCGCTAGCAACTATTCATATTGATCTGCCTTTTATGGGTCTGATCTGTGTTTCTCTAAATAATACGCACAGTGTTGCACACAATTCACTGGCATTGCCCAATCTGGAAAACCTATTCTTACTTCTTAAACTTTAGGATGTGACTCACTTCAACAGGAAGCTCCCTAAAACCAGAAAGCTCATCTCTCTGACCCTGTGTTCTCACAAAATAAGCACATTCGGTGCTGCCTCTACTTTTGTGATTTTGTGGCATAATATCGTAATGCAATATTCTGTCTTTCTCAGTAGACGGGATCAATTTTTCTCAATTGGTAACACTTAGTTCAATAGCTAACATAGATGAGTCATACGTATCTTCATCAAATATTTGTATACCAAGCACAATGTGTATCACCCTAGACAGCACTCATATTAATGTTTAATTTAAAAATCTGATTAATGGGTATATAATGGAGTTAGCAAACTCATTATGGAAAATAATATCTCAGGACATTGTAGAAAAAGGCTGATAACAAAAATTGTAAATCGTGAACAGAACTGTATTATTGCTAGATTATCTTCTGAAAAAAATTTAAAAGAGAAAGATAAGTCATTTACATAACGCTGAAAAACTAATAATTTGGTATATTGTAATTTTCATTTGGTTAAGCCTCTCAATCATGACTGTATAGTATGTACTTGAGAATGATAATATTTCAAAAAACTTTAATAGCTTGTGCGTCATTGGAAGAAGCATATTTGGTTCATGCATAATCATCACTTTTTCAACGTTTGGTACATTTGTATAAAATAATTTTATTTAGGGATGTGAAATCTTATTGTTTACCTGACTAGGAATTGGATTTATATTTAAAGGTAAATATCTTTGCAGAGTGAAGTGTGTTGAAATTACTAATGTTCATATTAGATATTTCAAATTTGCATGTATAATTGCACAGCTCTTCATGCAAATACAAACTGAGATTTTTGCCCTGCTGGCAAAGGTATTTGTGTATTTATCTATGCACACTCAATATGTATGCAAACACTTGGATTTACATACATACATATTTATTGTGCTTATATACCTGTTGGTTTTATATAGTACATTATATTCATTTTGCTTTTTGTTTGGTAAATATTGTTATACTTTATCCTTTTCAAATCTAGATCAGGCACGTTCACCATTTGTTCAGATTAACACAGTTCTATGAATATTCTATCAACGGAGAATATACAAAAACATTTTCTTTTGAAAAGATTACAAAATAACAGGTTTACTAAAATTTATAAACCCTGTATTTTTTCATAACACTTAAAATATATTTAATATCTACACTTTATAATTCATGATTTCATAAATAACACTTAAAATATATACTTAATATGTACACTTTATATTTTATAATGTTTTGATCAAAATCAGTTAAGAAATCTCTTAATTCTAGACTTTATGCTGCATCAACTCAGAAAAAAAAAAACCACAAAACAAAGATAAGGGAATGAGCAAAAACAAAACCATCACTAGGCTTCTCTGCAGTTTTTCCAACTAAAATATGCTGCCGGGGATATGGAATGTGTCAAGACATTTGGTGCTAGGTTCTTCTAACTCTGAAGCCTTGCTCTTGTCATAATGCATATTTAGCTTCTAAGATTGATAGATTGCTTCAGTGAACAAATTGATGTGATTTTTTTTTCTTTTCTGCGTCAATGTTTTTCCTCAGTGCCATGAAGTAAATTAAAATAAAGTGTTTAAATCTACTGCTTAAGATAAAGAAGACCAAATCTCATTTTAATAAATATGAAATACAGCTAGTCATGTTCCTTTCACTCCATAGAAAAGCTACCACAAAGCTTTGCCAGTTAAGTCTAATATGTTGACATTTATTTTTGCTGCAATAAATGTTAGGATTACATTTTTGCATTAAATTCTGGCATTTTTAAAGATCACGATGACAAGTAATTTATTCCTCAAATCACTCTGGTTTGTTTTTACTTTTTGAATATGGATTTGGCCATGTGTCTCCAAGGCACAGTACAAAGCATATTTCATATGTTTTGCAACCTATTAGTTTGATTTAAATCCACTTTTTCCATCTGGATTTATGCAAGCCTTCCTTGATGTTATTTGCTGTGAATTATTGCCCAGAAATAATCAGACTGAATCCAATTTTGCACTGGCTGTGTGGTCTACTATGTCTGTCACTATGAAGCTTTCGGTTTTTATAGCTTATTTCAATGAAGGCAATGCTTCAAATATTCTATATCTTAACATATAATATGCTGTTTTGATACTCATTTAAGAAATTTTTCCTATTATGTTTTATGGATTGGATGTAATCACACATCTCAGAAGCTAGTTTTTACACAAAAACCAGAATAAGTTTTCACATAAAAGTAATGTTTTATGCTTATCAGTACAAAACCTTCAGCCAACAATTTCCATCTATCTAGATATAGATATGAATTAGTGAAATCACAATAAAGAGAAATTTAACAGCAAAAACCTTGATGAATTTCTTTGCATATTGAGGATTTATTCATAGTGGTACTAAAAGAGAGAATGCATTTTAATTATAACTTTTCCTTGCAATTATTCTTGAACATTGACTCTAATTTCATTGAAGAGTAAAATAGAACTTTACATATCAGTAATTATTTCACAATTTCATTCATAAAATCTTACTTTTTAAAAATTTTTATTTTCTTTGCCTTAGTAGGAGATTTTTGCTGTATATCCTCCAAAGAAATAATTGTTCATATCTACACACACCTAATTTGAATTCTGAATGCTTCTGAGAAAGTTCAGTCTACTTTGTAAACTGGAAATACCAGTGTTGGTAATCTCTTCTTCCTTTTTTAAAAGGAAAGTAATACCATTTATTGACCTTTGCTCAGCCTTATTTACAATACAAATACAATATCATTCTAACTATTACAAAGTTATGTCTCTGTGGTCCGATAAAAAAGTAACCTGTATACTGAAAAGATTGACCATGCATGTAAGAAAAAAATGTAGGTCAATAATTTAGATTATAGGTTTATTCATTTATTTATTCTAGCAGGACTTAAACTGTGAACACTTCTAATTATGCAGTAAGTATCAAAAAGCAAAGTATTATCCACAAATTCGATTTTTGAGCACAAGTTTCAACTTGTTTTAGAGGAATGGACTACAACGAATCTTTAATGTGGCTTTAACAAGTCTTCTTAGCTATAACAAAAAACCTAGTTTAGACTCATTACCTTATTCAGGTGAGGAAATTTTTCATAGTGATACATTTCTTTTTTAGAAATTTTGAACTAAATTGCCACTTTTTGTGACTAAGACCACAGGCATGGATTCTGGTAGAGCTCCTTTGAAACTCTGTACTTTAAACTGTCCAAATAACCATAGAATCATTCTCTTAACTTGAAAGGAATTCTTTTGATTTAACTGAAAGTGAATTATCTCTTATGTTGTTTAGAATGATGATATCTCTTTTAGATTTTTTTTTTCAGAACCAGGGATTGAGCTCAGGCCCTTGCATTTGCTAGGGAAGCACTTATTCCACTGAGCCATCTCAATGGTCCCAAAAATGATAATATCTCAAATGTGAGCCTCTTACTTATATGCTATGTTTTGTTTTATGGAGTTTAAAAACAAAATATAAACCATTTATGTATTTTATTTATCCATACACAAACAAAAAACTCAGAATGTCCCCTAAACATGTGAGCTAAAAATGAATTGTGATTGAGTTTGTCAATGGGCAATATCCCCAACTTTAGCAAAGCAGAGGAAATATATCAGGCTACCAAATGCTCTTTTCTGTTAAAGGAAGCAACTTCAAAAGCTTTTATTTGCTCAAAGTAATCAGTGCTATTGATTCAAAACAAGAAAACCCAACAACTACCCCCAAAATTACTTTCAAAACCAGTATATTGAACTTGATATTAATTAAAATGATGTTTTAATTTAATACATTAAAAACCATGATTTGTATTTTATTTATATATTTATATTAACTTCTCTCTCTTCATATATATATTCTATATATATTCTATATATTGAAGTAAATTGCCACCTTTTTGAGGCTAAGGTCACAGGTATAGCACAGGAATATATATTCTATATATCTATAGTATATTACATATACTATAAATACAATAGTATCTTTATATATGCTTAATACATATGTATTTCTATATACTATTTTATATGTAGCAAGTTTTACATATTGTAATACATTATATATTATACATATATGTATATATACATATATATAATACCATTCAAGTTATTGAGCTTCATATTCTAGACACAAATGCCAAATTATAATTTATAATTTGCAGAGTTCATATCTGCTTATTCTGCCAGCACCAAGGCATCCTCACCTGCATCTTCACACTTCATGAGAAACATCCATTCTATAGGACTTTTTGTGGTACCAATTACTCATTCAGGATCAAGGCCTCCAGCAAAGCCTCTATGTCTGCAGCAGCATCTATTTTCATCTTTGTTTCACTGTCATCAATTCATTATCAGGTAAAGTTTATCTATTTGTATCATCTTTTTCTTTATCAGCTTTTGGAGACTAATTTTCACCAAAAATTGAAACAAAAGTTGGAAAAGGCCAATGCAGTAAATTGTTTTGTGGAAGGTAGAAAGAAAAAGAGACAAGGGTGTAGGAAGTAAACACAGGGAGGGAATTAAAAGAGCCTATCTGATTTACTGAAAAATAAATGTTAGATACTTGCTTCAGGACATATATTTTAGACTGGGCTTGATATCTGACTTTTAAAAAGCTGCTGCAGAAGTTCACCCACTCTACCCAAAAACCAAATTTGTGTCCCCCATATTTTATAAAGAAGCTGTAACAAAATGTACAAGTTCAGTGACAGCATCACAAAGTATGTTCTCCCTTGAGGGACAGGAGGAATTGTGAAAACATCGGGATGGTCACATGATTCCAACTATTGTGGTGCTTGCCATTCACCAGATTTACTTTAGTGACTTTTTCCTCATTTGCTGCATAATTTGGACACTTAACAGGTTCTTTAAGTGGTGTTTATTTGATTGCTTTTTCTTGGTTTTCATTACTTTTTGAAAAATCTGTAGTATTCTTTGATTATGGGTATAGTCCACATATTACTACTCACTATTTCAGACCAAACTTAAAGTTTTTAATTGTTTATATGATGAAAGTTGAAGCCAATGATCACTCAATTTATAAGTAAAGCTTTATGTTATCATATATATTCAACTACCGCAATTTGACTAAGAAAAAAATGACTATAAAGGAAAGGAGCAAAAGGAATTAGAGAGAGAAATGCAGTACAATGTGAAGGCACTGGGTTCAATCGTCAGTACGAAGAAAAAGAAAGAAAGATAATGGAGTACGAAGA